>CM053515.1:25092959-25372816 GCA_028627145.1 Eidolon dupreanum
TATTTTTAGTAAGGGAGTAGATGCTTCTAGGGCTTAATTTAGGCACACTCCTGTCCCAATATGTTGCCCTGGCAGTCTGTCTTTGCCACATTGTCTATCAACCTACCATTAGATATTTATTCTCTTGGATCTTGAAGGCTTTGATCTTTAAGAATCTCTTATTCCGATATAAGCACAAGGAGAAATGAAATCGTCTTAGCACATGACATGGTAAGGCGTTGTCAACTAACACCTTAGCTGGGATTTCTTGCCAGTCAATTGAAAAGAAATTGGTATTTGGAGTGATGGTGGTAGGGTGAAGAGGGTGCTGAGGATTCAGCATAGAAGGGAGCCCTGAGAAGCCAGCTGCAAGGGCACCAGAACGTGGGATTTACTTTGCAGGTGACCAAGGGCTGGCAGGCCTCTCTCACCTTTTGGTCTTTCTCTCCTGTTCAGGACACTGCCCAGGCAGAGAAAGGCTAGTCTTGCTCGTCTTTTTTTTGGGACTGTGGTTTCTCACCTGGGTCAGGAAAGCCTTCCTTTGGGAAGGGGGCCATGCTGATAAATGTGCTAAGTTGATTTCATTTCTCCTGCTTCATTCTCTCAATATCCAAAGCATAACCATTAGGACACATGACTAAGAACAGAAACACAGAAAGGAGTCAGAAATCATGCATGAACTTTGGAGCCAGGCAGGCCTGGGCTTAAATCTCTGCTTTGCTTTTCTCAGCAGAGTGATTTTGCATAGGACCTATATCCATCCTCATCTGTAAAATGGGACTAAAAGGAAGTGCTTCACAGACGAAACTTGGATGAGGCTTGGAAGGCACTTTAACCCA
This sequence comes from Eidolon dupreanum, assembly GCA_028627145.1. Classification (NCBI taxonomy): domain Eukaryota; kingdom Metazoa; phylum Chordata; class Mammalia; order Chiroptera; family Pteropodidae; genus Eidolon; species Eidolon dupreanum. The sequence continues at coordinate 25,093,778 of CM053515.1, forward strand.
GTGCTGGGAATGTAGTAAGGGCTTAGTAAATGGTAGCTGCTATTATCATTACAACTTCATCCCTATGATGTTACTTTTCTTCACAACCTTTAGTGGAATACCCCTTTTGAACTGACTTTCTAGCTTATGATATGTTCATGTGACTGAGCCTCCTTTAGTGCTTGCCAGATGTGATTTGGGAAAATAGTCAAAGTCACTCAGAGCTAGTTTGTTGAATAGGGTGAGCTGATCAGACAAGGGAGCATCAGTTTTGTATCACTCCCGCTAAAAACTGAAGTATGTTGTAAAATGACGACAAATTTTCTGTGTGTATGTATGTGTATGTATATGTAGCTTAACATCTAGTTCAAAGGTGATACTAAGAGGAAGCTCACCATTTTGAGCAGTGACAGGATTGTTGTGAAAGTTTTGGCCTTCCTAGGCCTTGAAACATATGGCTCAGTGGTTCATCAGTCTCCTTCTAATCCTTTTTCTTGAGTCTTCCCTGTTAACCTTGCTAAAGAAATCTAGAAAAAGAGGCTTTTCCAGCCCTTAGTCATCAGAATGAACACTAGCCCTGCCTAGATTTTGAAGGGCTTTCTACCATAGTCTTATCACCATTCCCCTTGCCTCTTTCTGCTTCTTTCTCTCTTTTTTTAGATTTAAAAATTTTTTTATTTGATTAGTTTCAAGTATACAGTACATTGGTTAGACATTTAAATAGTTTATAAAATGATCCCCCTAATTGCTCTTTCTCTCCTCTGGCTCTCTTGATGATAAGAATTTGGTTGCTTGCTTGTAGCCACACCTGCCAGGAGTTACCTGGCTAATAGATACACTAAAGCAAGAGTTGTATACCAAAGGAAGATTTGCAGTTTAAAGCTTATAGATGTTTAGTTTGGACCTCTTAGTAGTCTAAAAATAAGAAAATTTCACATATAAATCTGATTTTCTGTTTTCAAGTTGAATACCTGATGGCAGTGGTGAACCAGCTGAGTAGCAGTTGTGTTCCTTAGTCAAGGCAGGAGGGCTCCAGTTTTCACAGTCTCATCACTCCCTGTTGCTTTACACCTGGCCCACCACACTCATTTACATCCAACTCTGCGGGGCTCTGGGAGGCATTTGACCCACATACCTCTGAGGTAAATTTTATTAACGTTCTCCAAGTCCCACAGTCTAGTATATTGTGTTTCGCAGAGGCTGAACAGTGTGGCTGTGCCCTGAAATACATAGGCTCCAGATATTTAGTGGACAAGGTGGTCTTTGTTCTGGAACATGTGGCCTAGTGCCTGGCTTCCAGCAGACTCAGCTACTTTGGGTTTGCCTCAGTCCAAGGCATCCAAAAGACATACCTGCCTGTGGGAAAGTGGGAAATATTCCTTCCTTCCTTTGTTCTGTGATTACAGACTAAGCCCTGTGCTAGGCATGGGGCATACAGTGGTGAAAGAGATCGACAAAGAGCCTGCCCTTAGAAACTCGGCTGTTGGAAGTTTGATGTCAATGCCCTCAGAATGTAGGGTGCCTCCTGCTAGTCTGTCTGCTCTTTAGTCTCAGAAACACATCTTCTTTTCTGTTCCTAGTTTTCTTTTGAGTTCAGATTTGTGCAAACTTCAGGTTGAAGGGGTAGGAGGGGTTTGAGGGGTGAGGCGGCATAGGTGACCACAACCCAAACCTGACTTACCTAAGTGATACCATATTGTGTGTCTCTGCTGGATGTCACAGCACAGACTCATCCAACCCAGAACCTATGACTGTCTTTGTAAGAGTAACAGCTACTGTGTATGCAGGGCTAGTGGTTTACAAGGTAGTATTTTATCTAATGTATGAGTCAGATGTTATCTCTGCTTCACATATGTGGAGACTGAGGCTTAGAAAGTTGAGTAAGTTTCCTAGAGCCACAAGAAACTGGAATTTGAAGTTTAGATTATCTGATGCAGAACTTGAGTTTTTACCTGTTATGCTGTAGTCAGTGCCTCTCATTACTTGTGACATGATTTGAGGGCCTTTTCTTGCCCAAGATATTTTCCTTACTGGTCCTTAACAAGATAGGAAATCCTGCCATCTGAATTTCATGCCTTTATTTCTTGTTAAAATGTGAAAATCCTTGGAGGGGCTTTACACTGTTATCACAAACACCTTAACATCTTAACCTTTACTCTGACAGTTAATTAAAGGTCAGACCCTGAGGGACCCAGGCAGGTGGTGATACCTATGTGGAGCTGGAGCATTGCTTGAAAGAGATGCTTTGTTAACTCCCATGCAAAGTTGGAATCATTGGGAACCAAAACAAGGTCTATGTAAAGTACTTAGTATAGGTTTGGGTTCATAGGAGGAATCTATGATTATACTTACTGTTATTAGGGGAAGAATTGGGAGGTAGAGGAAAATATCTCCTGGTATGCTGGTGTGGGTTCCTTCTTGCTTTCCCAAATATAATTTCCCAGAGCTCTGGAACCCTCTGGTTCCAGTTTCCTGAGGCCTTAACTGCTTTTATGCAAGAACAGGTTTAAAAATGGGACTGGAAAGATGGGAGGCTGAGGAGGAGCAAAATGAATAATACTTTGTATTTATCTTGCATCTCTGTCTTCTGAGCTTAAAGTGCTCTACTGACACCATCTCATTAATTCTCCATGTTCTCCATGGGGTAGAAAGAAACAGATTTTAAGATGTTTCCAACCTGGGCTTCTTCCTTCCTCAGCCCAGCTGGACTCCCAGCTTCCCACTTACACCACTTTGTACATGGACTAGAATGTCCCAAGTAGTCATTTATGTCCCATAGGCACCTGGGGGGATTGCCAGGTCCTTACTATGCCCTGTTAGGCTGCTTAGGAATCAAGCAGGCCTCAGCTGCCAGCTTTTGTACATCTGGGGTGGCCATTTGAGACCTTATTCTCCTGTTTGTATGTGTGTTTTTACTTTTATAAATATATTATTTTTTTAATTGTAAGAGTAATAGGCACGAGTTTTAAATATCAAACAGTGTAGTAGCATATCAAGTAAAAAGTAAAAGGTTCTTATTGTCTCCTTTTGCCAATCCCAGTATGTTGTTCCCTTAATCCCCTGGGGGTAATATAGAACTTTGTGAACTTTTTCCTTATCCATATACAAAAGTGCCACATACATATAACATATGCTTTGTCCATTTAACCATATTGCTCCACTCATGCTGGTTATGAAGCTATTCTTGTGAAAGGTCCAAACATGGCTGAGGAGGGGAGGTGGGGCCTATAAGCAGGGAGAGTACCACCCTAGGTCATTTTCTATTTGCCTGGTGCTTAGCTATGGTTGGTCATGCCCTGTATTTTCTTTTCTCTGAAGGAGTTTGCACTGATCAACCCAGAGAGGAGCAGCACCAAAGAAACAGAGAGAAAGGAAACCACAGCAGAGGAGGAGCTGGACCCCGAGGTTCTGAATGTGTTTCATCCGACCCATGAGTGGCAGGCCCTTCAGCCAGGTACCAGGCCCAGCCCTGTCCCCATGAAACACTCTGAATTCAATTGCATATGTCCTTTGTCCCCACAGGGCTACTTTGAAGGAGCAACCACTCTTTGGCCTGCTAGAGGGAATAATGTGGTCCATCAGAGTGGTGGTTGCTCCTACAGGACTCAGGGACCTTCATTTTCCTGCAGAACAGAGATTGCAGTGTCTGAATGCCCTGGAAGGGGAATGCAGGTGGTGGGTGGCCAAGCTTTTTGAGCAAGTGATTGAAAACTTTTTTTCCTTCCACTTCTGAGGCACAGGAGAGGCAGTGACATGTGCCTCGTTCTGCAGATGCTATTTTGGGCTCCTCTGCTCTGCTCAGTGCTGCTGAAATATTGTTCACAGGAGAGTCCTGAGCAGTGGTGTGGGGCAGGAGAGTTCTTTTGCTAAAGGAACCTGTGCCAAGAAATAGGGGCTCGTCCTGGCCTGGTTTTTAAATGGGGCATCCTCAGAAGAACAACTTTCTAACCCTTTTATGAGCTTGGGCCCAGGGCTTAAAATATAATGAAAATAGCTAGCAATTATGGAGTGTTTACCATATTTACATACAGTTATGTGCTTCATGTGCATAGTCTTGTTCAGTCTTCACAATAATAGGAACTATTACTTTTTTTCTTTTGAAAACATTGAGTTTCAGAGAAGTTATATAATTTGACCTATGTCATTCAGCTAATTTGTCCTATGTCATTGACCCCAGAGTCTGGACCCACCTTCCTCTCCCCGGTCCTTCTGGTCCCAGCTATCCTTGGCTAGAGCCCCACTTATGGTGACACTTGGGCTTGTTCTCAGGAGTAGGCTGTTTGTGTTTTACACTGTGGTAGGGTAGATGGCAAGCCCTGGCAGCTGCTATAGTGTAGTTTCATCAGCTCCTTGCCGATAGTCATCACTGTGTCCTCACTGCCCCCATTGCTGCTGTGCTGGCAGGGTAGCATTTGCTGTGTCAGCCAACTTTCTGGTTGTAATATCACTCCTGCTAAACTTGCATACAGGTAGTCACTACCACACAGGAATCATGAAGCATCAAGGAAGCCAGGTAGGAGCTAATGGTGTTGGGCAGAGGGAGGTTTTAGGAACAGAGGTACTGGTTCAGCAGATCGAACCTCTGGCTCCCTTCCCCTAGCTTCCCTGAGAACTGAGCCCCTGGTTCTTTAGAACTAAAACTAGAGGAGTTCTCAGGAGTGAGGAGTAGAAGACATGGACTGTATCCACTGGTTTTATGGGGTTAAAAGTGCTTGTACTGCTTTAAACCAGACAAGTGCCTGGAGCTAATGGAGCAATGTCCTGTGCTCCCCCGCTTCTTGTGGCTCCCTTCACGGTCCTGGTCCAAATTGCAGAATAAGCAAGGAAGTTCTCTCCCAGGGCCCTTGCCTGACCTTTTGGCCAGTGGAGCTGCTGTTAATGGCTAAGCAAAGAACCCCTCTCTATAGTCTTGGGGAGGGAGAGAGAGCCAGAGCATATATGACAAGGGCAGGTTGAGGGCTCTGAGTGGCTCCTGGAGAATTAGAGTGGAACACTGACTTTTACATTTAACTTAATGCCTTCTAGTTTCTTAAGAGCCCTCCATAAATTCTTCTTCAGATTCCCCTGAAGCTGTGTCCCAAAGGCTGGTGTGTTGCAGTTGAGTACAAACACAGGCCCCACAACTCAGGGGCAAAGCGACTCTAGTTCCAGTTGTGCCCTGCCCCATCTTAAGTGTTAGTTGCCTACACTCATCCCCAAAGTAGGACTGGTGAGGGCCTTGTGCTGGCCTCAGTGTCTGATGTAGGATGGTTCTGATTCTGGGGTTGGGGAGTCAGACCAGTCGGGGCAGGCAAGGCTTTTTGAGGCCCAGGTATCAGATTGAGGTGTTCTGTGTATATATCGAGAAAGTTTTGTTTGTGGGTGGGAAATTGACCTCTTAGTGGTCTGTGTGAATAGCTGGCACTTGCCAGAGTATAATATTTAGTTCTCCATACTCTGAATGCTACCTGGGAGCTTCCAACACAGCTACCTAAAGATTAAAGGAATATAGTCAATCCTGAGAACTTGTTTGATGGGTACATAAATGGGGAGGTAGTATAATTTAGTGAATAAGAGGACAGACTTTAGACACAGCAGTTCTGGGTTCAAATCATAGCTTTACTACTTAGGGGATCTTGGACAAGTCACTGAATTCTGCTGCCCTTTATTTTCTCTGTTGGCGATGTGGGAGAAATGTCCTGTCCTTCCTGTTGCAGAGACTGTTGTGAGGGTTCTTGACATGAAGACATCGATCAGTCCACAGCAGTTCTGATTTTAAGTGGTAGATTTTCCATTTGTTCTACCCATTCAATTCGATTGTGGCATTAAATGCCAGTGACGCTGTAGCCTTCCTGTCATGTCTTTCCTTAGGTGGGGAAGGGAACTTCTGGTGAGAAGGATTGAGTTCCCTGATCATATAATACTCTCCCTTCACAGAGAATTTTGATGGGAGAACAGAAGGAGATAGCACGGCATTTTCTACCTGAGAGTCAGGGATGTGACACAGGAAGATGGTGGTGTATCTTTTGGGCATTTTTCAGGAAATGGCAAAGTGTTAACCCCAGGTCAATACCTTCTGTCCTCATCAGATATTTGAAGGGAGGACCTCAGCTCTGTTGTCCTCAGGCCTCCAAGAAGGAGATACTGGGGTACCTGGTTTGGGTTCATTTGAAGGCAGAGCTCAGTCATGGGTTGGAATATCAGGGGACCAACCCATGACTTCATAGGCCTTCCTATCAGGCCAGGTGGGAATTAGGCCCTAGCCAGTCAGCCCTGGAGGAGTTGCAGGTCACTATTCTGAAGTCTGCCTGCCTCTGTTACTACTGTCAGCATTCTCACCGTGAGTCTCTTGTTCCTAGAAGTGATTTCTTGTCTCTCTCTCTCTCTCCTGGTTTATTTTGGGATCTGTCTCACCTTATGGAGGCACAGCAAGCATTTGACTGTGGATTCAGCATCAGCTGTTCACAAGCAAGCAGAGGAAAGCTGTTTGCTGGCAGATCCTGTGGGTTTTGGGCAGAGAACTCAGGAATTTGCCCTGTGGCTGAGAACCCCTGAAATCTAGGATACTGTGCCTGTGTACTTGTTATTATAGAAAGCTGGTCACAGCCGTATGTGGTGGTACTTCTGTTCCCCGAGCATTTTTTGAGATCCTATTTTGTGCCAGGTACTGTACTTGTAGTCAGAGATATAGACAATAGCTCACATTTACTGAGCTTCGACTGTGCCAGGAATTCTTTGAGGGGAGGTGCTATAACTATCCTCATTTTTATAGACAAAACTGAACCTCAGGAGAACTGACTTACTCAAACAACTAATAACTAGTAGAGTCAGAATTCAACCCTAGCTTTGTCAGACCCTAAGCCTGAGTTCCTAACCACGGTACCATACTGTCTGTCTGGGTAGCAAATGGGACATGATCTCTGCCTTTCAGCAGTTCATAGTTTCACAGAGGATAACAATATAGAAAAAGGCACCAAAATATTTTGGTTATTCTGGAGGAAGTGTCTTGTTTTCAGTGAGGGCATAAAGGAGGGGTATGGGAAGGGCCTTTTCTCTCTATCCCTGAGATCTAGGTAGAGCAGTGAGTCAAATTTTATGATGTTATACCTCCAACCCTTTAGTTCTCTTTTTGAGTTATGTAGTCTTGGTCTCTTTGATTTCCTCATCTGAAAATAGGGATGAAAATACTTCATAGGAATGAGTTGAGACTGAAACAAGATTAACATGTAAAATGTATCACACAGGACCTGGCACATAGGAAATATTCAGTAAGTGGTTATAGTTGTCATTTGAAAAAATATACCTTTGCTTCCTCCTTTTCCTTGGGGACTTGAAGGAGAAGTGAAGGCAACTAGACAGCCTGAGCAAAGGGTCCCCTTGTCCTGCCAATTAGCCAGTGCTGCGTGTTGACCCAAAGTGGACTCAGGGCAGCTCAAACCTGATGCTCATTATTGACCTAAACTGACTTCCAGGGGGCTATGAGAACCTCTGAAATAATAGCATTAGCACAAAGAGCCTACTTGATGGGAGCATGCAGGAAGCCTGTGCAGGAACACGTTCGTATGAGAGGGGGGAAGGGGTGGTGGTGGAAAAAAAAAAAAAAAACCAAATCAACAACTGATGAGAGCAATCCAAGAATTATAGAGCACCAGCCATCTGGTCAGATCATTTCAGATCTGCATGAGCAATAGGAGGGAATTGAATTTTAACAACCTCATTTATAGTAGACCAAGTACTCTGTTTCAAGTATTTAAAAGAAGAGTCTGATTTCCTGCAGGCCTCGACATCTGTCTGAAGGAGCACCTGCCTCTGGTCTGGGTGATTCTGCAGGATTGTTTGTGAGGCCATTGGCTGTTTGCAACTTGGATGGGCTATGTGATTACTCAGTCCTCTGACACCAACTGGATGTCCAGCAGTTCACTTCCATCCTGATGCTATCTACCTGGACTTAATGTCGTATCGCACAGTTTAATGGCGTAATGTCCCTGCCGGTACTTCAGATGCGTTGCAAGTTCCGGGCCACCTGTACTTTTTTGACAGACCAGCTGTAAGTTGGAGGTTTCCACGACACTCTTCTCAGGTTCAGTAATTTGCTAGAACAGCTTGCAGAACTCAGAAAAACACTTTACTCACGTTTACTGATTTATTGTTAAGGGTACAACTCAGGAACAGCCAAGTGGAAGAGATACATAGGGCAAGATATGGGGGAAGAGGTGTAGAGCTTCCATGCCCTCTCTGGGCATACCATCTTCCCAGCACTTCTGTGTGTTCAATCCAGAAGCTCTCTTAACCTTGTTGTTTAGGGGATTTTTTAGAGGCTTAGTTACTTAGGCATGATTGATTAAACCATTGGCCATTGGTGACTCAATCTACAGCCCCTCTTCCCTCCTTGGAGGTAGGGGGATGGAGCTAAAAGTTCCAACCCTCTAATCATGGCTTGGTCTTTGGTGACCAGCCCCCATTTTAAAGTTATCTAAAGGCCACTCACCAAAAGTCATCTCATCAACATAAACTCAGGATGAAAAAAAGATACTTCTGTCACTTAGCTTTTAGAAACTCTGTTCTAGGAACTGGGGGATAAAGACCAAATATATTTTATATCACAGGTTGCAATTGAGGTAGGACCAAAGGACAAAGCACCCAGTGCATTCTGCCACCTTTCCAGCTCTCCCTTTATCCCTTAGTCTGGAGGGATCTTCCTTATGGGTCCTCTCATTCTCCAGGATGGTCCCGAAGAGTATACCTGCTTTTGTCCCATCCTTTACACACAAGCATACACACACATACCTCTCTAGGCCCATGAACCATGGGTGTTCATACCTAAGCTCCTGTGGCTCATCAGAGTGGTGCAGTTGGATTTTTTGTCTGTCACCAGGAGGTAATGGCCTGAGGGAGAGTATAGCATGTGGCTTCTGTTGGATGATCTTTTACCCTGGCTCAAGTGCAGTGCTGGAAACGAGCAGGGACTGGATAGAAGAAACAGTGTGGTTTTCGTGTGGTGTTGGGATAGTCTGTCTCCTCTTTTGAAAACAAAAGTTGCTGTTTCTAGCAACTTTTTTGGATGAGGTGTTCAAAAAAGCTTATTTTTGGTGCTATCTTTTTTTGCACGATGCTGTCCCGTCCCACTTTAAAGTCTCTCAAGTCTTCTGGGGATTCCTGGAGAACTTCATTTGTTCCTCTCCTCCTATACTTCTGGCCCATTTCTTCCATTATTGCTTACCTCCCAGCCTTTGTTCATCATTCTCCACTCTGAGCATCTCCTTGGCTCTTGGTAATTGAGTTAAGGGAACTACTTGGGGCATAGCAGGATGCCAGGCCTCTTGAGGCCTGTAGGGGCAAATTTTGAGGCTCCAAATCACCCAGTACTGGGAGAGAAGGATGGAATGCATGTGGACAGTTTAGGTTTCTTCAGAGAGAGACCTCATTTCCCATATGTGGGATTCTCACTGGATGGCTGACCTCTGCTTCTTAGCAGCCAAATCTCATACCCCTCGGGGTAACAGGTAGAGGCCAGGGCAGGAAGGCCTGTGACCTCTATGGCAGCCACTGCCAAGGCTGAGGCTGCTTAGAGACGAGCTGGCTGAGCTCCATGTTGGCACTAGAGTATCTCTGCCTGGGCTTTGGCCTTTATTACTCGGATGGGGCAGGCCAGGATCCAGTTTGCAATCTGTGGACCTGGGTAGTAATGGATAGCAGCTGTTGGCCGTACGCTTTCTAACAAGCATTTGTATGCTTAATGCTCATTCTAGGCCCCTATCCTCCTCTTCCTCTGCCTCCTCCATCCACCTGTTCTCTCTGAGGTTTAATAAAGAGTACTTGGAGTGGCATAGCCTCAGCTCTCAAAAATCATATGCCTAGACTGGCTGCAATGAAAAACTTAGACTGGAATAGAGATAATGGAAAATTAGCTGCCAAAACCAGTTCCAGTCCTCATGCCCAGGGCTTGGCTTTAGTTCAGACAATCTGTGTAGCCCTGACTTCCCTTCTTTCTCTAATATTGGCCTCTCACCCTGCTGGCTAAGACTATCCATGCTATCTCCAAGTTGGGACTAGCTAGGACTGGGAATAGCTCTTAAGGGCTGTCCTGGAGTCGGAAGGAGAAGTTCTTTTCTAGAACCTGTTCCATTCTTAGTTTTGTCACAGCACTGGAGGTATGATCTAATAGGAGGTAACTTAATAGGAGGTAATATTTGACTAGATAGAGAAGAGGACAGGTAGGAAGCATGAGTGAAGGGGGAATGACATGAACAGAAACATAAAAGTGAATATAACTGTTACCTGCCTGGGGAGGCAGGGATCTGTAGGAAAATAATGGTGTGGTGGTGGTGGGCAGCATAGGGGAGCGTTAGGAAAGAGAGGAGGTAAGGAGAACTGACAAGGCAGTAGATCTAAAGATGTAAAAGCTCTGAGTGTGTAATTGAGTCCTGTCAGGGGCCATGCTGTGAATGGGAGGCGAGGAAATGAAAGGTGATGTAAACTCCTGGGTTTGAGAATAAGTGGGAGAATAAAATGGTAATTTCAGAGATAGCCACATCAAAAAACTTGTTTATTTCATATTACATTTGTTAAACTCCTGTAGTATTTTCAGGTATAGTGCTTGATGTGGGAGATGCTATGGTGGGCATTGACAGGCTTGCCTGTCTGGGATTATGGTGGAGGAGGACCCCCAGACAGGAATATAGCTCTGTGAGAACACAAAGGAGGGGTCCTGAAGAAAAGATTTCCTAGAGGCAGGGTCATTGAAGTTTAGTAGAGAGAGCTTTTGTGTATATTGGAAAGCAGAGGGGAAAGGAACCAGTGTAAACAGATTTGAAATCCTAGAGAAGAGATCATCGATGAGGCAAAATTGTTTAGGTGGCAGATGGAAAGTCTTGGCCTTGTGAATATGATGAGCCTTGGAAATTAGAAGCAGAGGCTAGAAGAAAACAAGGAAAAGTAGGAGAGGTGTAGAGGGAAGTTAAGGAAACTTCCATCAGATGTCTTCAGTTTTCTGAGCCAAGACAAGGGTGGGGCTTCTACCTTGGATAATGAAAGAGAAGGACTCGAGAGGATGCTTGAGGAATGACAGGTTAGGAAGAACCACTGTGAGGAAGGTGCTTAGATAATTAAGAGGTCAGAAGTAAGCATTGCTGAGCATTAGGAAGGCTCAATTTGACACCTGACATTTTGACTTTGTGGTGTCCAGGATCAGTGGGTTTGGTGACATTCTGGAGCAGTCTGAGCCTTGGACAGTGGATAGCTGGGGTGTGAGGATTGATAGATCATAACAGAGACTTTTGTATTGTCTTTAGGGTTGGTGAGGGAGACCTTTGTCTAGCAGGCCTGTGGGGCAAACTAGAGAGCTTTATCAGAAGCTCCTTTGAACCTGCTCCAACTTTCCCTCTTCTGAAACAGAACATCAAGACTTGGAGGTCCCTGTAATGCCCAAGGTCAGAGTGGGAGTGACACCCTACTAGCTACTGATCTGCTAGGTAGGCCTGAGAAGAACCTGAATGAAGCAGAGCTTGTGTGCAGGAGTCTCTCTTGTAAGCCTTTTTAGTTGTTGTGCTCTAATCAGACTGATTGTATTTCTGTTCATGTTAGGGTTTTATTTTGTTGTTATTCATAAACTACTAGGTTGTTGATCTTGCCTTATTCCCCATAATGTGTTGATTTGGGTAAACAAAGATTGAGTTGTAGTTTCATTTTGTTAATTCCAGAATAGTCTGTTTCTGATTTGTATAATGCAGTTGTTTGAAAGGAGGGAACCATTTCTTTGTATTAAAAAGTTTTCAGATTTGATTACCCATGGCTGTAATTAGTTTATCTGGGCAGAGGTGAGTTTTTATGGAATGATAGTATGGTATATTTGTAAAGGTGTTCCCCCGCCCTAGAAAAAAATCTCCCTGTCTCCTACCCCAGCAGCCCCCTGAATTTTTCATTAACATCACCTTGTTAATCTCCATTATGTTATCCTGGTTTTGCCAATTCACACTTTTGGACAGAGGGTGAAGAAGTTGCCTAGTATCTCATGGCCAAGAATGGCTGAGGCAGAATAGGACTCAGAAACTCTAGCTGTTAGAGAGGTGGGAAAAACTAATATTTTGGGAGAAGGTCCCTTGTGCTTGGTGTTTTGTTTACATTAGTTAAGGGGAGTTTCAAGGTACTCCATAAAGGAGTAGTTACAATTTCTCAGGGTCTGTTTTGGAGCCTGTGGTTGGTCAGTGGAGGGGCCTCAGATCTCATTGCTTTTCCTAAGATTGCCTTTCTTCTGAAGATAGAAACTGCAGGATCATTATTTGAAAGTGGTATTATTTGAGGTCTATGTGGGAACAAAATAATGTGAATTTGGGGGGAAATTATTGATGAGGTTACAGAATTATCCAAGCAGCCCTATCTTCATTTTCTAGGTTAGACCTTCAGATCTTAAGAGTAGATCCAGATTTCCCTAAACACAGTGGAGTAAGTAGCCCTCTGTGCAGTGTAATTTGAGGGCTGTAAACTGGCTTTAGATTACCACTGGCTTAGACTGCAGATAGAGAGGCTGGAAGAATTGTTCCCTAAAGACCATTAGCATTTCAACCTCCAATATTTGAACAAAATAGCTAGCTGAAGATACCTTGGAGTGTTAAGTATAGAATGGTAGGTTTCAAAGGAGAGGGGTTCTTTCTTGCACAAAGCTGGCAGTAATAGGGGTAACCAGATGAAACGTTTGATTTACAAAGGTCCATCTTAATGATGGGATTGTGGGGTACACTTTGGGGGTGACAGGAAGTGGGGAGAAGTAAGAGAAAGACAAATCTAAGGAAAGCTGAGTCTTTTCACCTATTTTTGGCATCATCTAACACTGCTTATGTATGTCAGTGAGTGTCTTGGTCCTGTAGTGACTCAGTTTGAACAAAATGTCCTCCCTCCCTCCTTCCCTCCTTCCCTCCCTCCCTTCTTCCTCTCATTTCTATTTTTTTCTCTCTTCTGCCTTTTGGTGCTCTCAGTTCTTCCTTCTTCCCTCCCTTGCTAACTGCCCTTTTACCTCCTTTCCTTCCTTGCTCTAGTAACCTCTACCTGCAGCCAAGTAGCAGGTCGCAAGGGTGGATATATGTGGAGTGTGTAGCTGGGGAATATTTTTTCACTTGTCAGCATCAAAGAAATTACTTCCAAGCCGATCCTTCCAGCCATGTATTTCGCTGATCAGTTAGAATGAGAGGAAAAACACATTCGCATTGCCTAAGAAGAGATTTAGGGAAAATCAAGTCTATGGAACTGAGTAATCTGAAGTCATAAGCATTAAAAACAAATCCTGGAGTGCAGCTGGAGTTCTTCCCATCCTGTCTCCCACAGCCCTGTCCCTTGATACACACCCCATGTGCTATATGAATGGGTTGTGCCTCAACTTTCCCAAAGAACTTAATGCTGAAAAGGAGGTACCAGCTTGTATTACCCATCATTGGACATTTCTGGGCATAACGTGGAAAAGAAGTAACCTCAGAAGGGTGTTTTTTTTGTTTTCGTTCATTCTTTTTTGTACTGTGACTGCAACGTCTCTACTTGCAAAGGCCCTTGGAAGAGTTCTCTTGAGTTGAGCACACCTGCATCCTCATATATTTCTCATCTGCCTGATAGTAGTTTGGAGTGAGGTCTCAGGAGAACAATGGCCTCTTCTTTGTCCTTAGACCAGGAAAGTGTTTCTTGTCAGGAGAAAGGAATTTATAGTTATATAGGTAGAACTTAGGAATTAAAGTGGATTAGTTTGTCTCCTTTGAGGGGGGAAAAGTCTAGAATGCCCTTTCTTCTAAGAGACATGCCCTTCAGAGAGGGGAATGACAAAGGGCAGAATCCATGCTGTATTTTTGCACTGGTTGTTTTTGCAGTGCCTTGAATATACAGATAGTACAGTGTTTTAGAGTCAGTATGCCCAGGTTTACACCTTAGCTCTGCCTTTTACAGCTGGATAGCCTCGGGCAAGTTACTTAATTCCACTAAGTTTTAATGAAATATCCTATAATGAAATATCATCTATAAGATAGGGAAAGTAATAATGCCTATCTCATAGGGTTATTTTAAGTAGTAAATAAGGTAAGCATATGAAGTGTTTACTATAGTGCCAGGTGCGTACTAATAGCTTGATAAATGTTAGCTTCTGTTGTTTTTGTTGTAGTAAAAATGAGTGTTGTAGTAAAAATGAGTGGATATCAGACAAAGCCAAACTGTGGTATTTACTAATACTCTTCAAGTATATCCAAGTCAAGAAGGACAAAGACTGAGGAGATATCACAGATCGGAGGAGACTTAAGGAGACATGACAACTCAATGCAATGTGGTATCTAAGTTAGATTTTGGAATAAGAAGAAGAATATTAAAGGAAGAAGTGATGGAATCTGAATAAAGCGTAGTTTAGTTACTACTATTGTACCAATGTTAATTTCTTAGTTTTATGGTTATGTAAGATGTTACTATCAGGGAGGTTGAGTGAAGGGTATATGGGAACTCTGTAGTCTTTTTTCATCTTTTCTCTAAGTCTAAAATTATTCCAAGATAAAAAGTTAAAATAAGTGATTAAGTGACCTGTTAGGTAAAGGAGAAATTCTTTAGAGTGGAGCCATGCACACCAGGTCACACCAGGAGAGCTCTTACAAATGGGCTCCAATGCCTGCCTCTTTAGCCCCTGCATACCTGCTGCACCCTGAGGAGAGATCTGCTCTAGGCAGATAACTCTTCAGATAACAACACAGACACATACCCCAGGTCTGATTCTGTAGTGGTGCGATAGAGGGCCTGGGGAGGAGGCCACTCGTTTGGGCAGTTGGACTCTGCAGGGCTGAATGACCAGAGCACTTGTCTGTGTTCCTTGGACTATAAATGAATTCTGCCTGTTTTATACTTCTATCTAAGTACCAATCACTGTGGCAATCTGTTTACAGATTGCAATGCCTACCCTTACACTCATGCTCACTGTTTGATCATCCAGAAGGAAAAATAAGTTTAAACCCAGCTCTGCAATAATTTATCATTTTCTTTCTTGTTTTAAGTGCCTTTCTCTTGCATAAAGCAGGTATTTTGCTTGCTCTTCTTGCAGAAGGTACATATGCTTTTCTTATGACTGATGTGGCCATCTCTGTCATGCTAATAGCAGGGTTTGGAGAAGAAAGCCATTATTATCACTGGGAGAATGTGAATCTTGGAGTTTTTATTTTTGCATTGAAGTTAGCTTTTGGGGGGGTGGGTATGGAAAGTCTAAAATCTTTCATTCCAGCACACAACTCCTTCATAAGTATTTACCCTTGGAAATCCATATTTTGTGAGTTTTAAAAAAATCAATGTAGAAAATGTTCTTTGTATTCTAACTCAGTGACTAAGATGTACTGCTTTTTGGTATTGATTTACAAATTTTACTGTCAGTCCCTTGGGATGTGTGTGGATTACTCAATAGTGTGACAAATGGCTGAGCTCTGAATCATGTATTATATTATGAAGAGTTCAAAAGCCGTATTTCTCTATCGGTTATTTTAGGCATAAGACTGGTGAACTGTCATTTCTGTTTTAGTCACATGTGACTAAAAA
This sequence comes from Eidolon dupreanum, assembly GCA_028627145.1. NCBI lineage: Eukaryota > Metazoa > Chordata > Mammalia > Chiroptera > Pteropodidae > Eidolon > Eidolon dupreanum. The sequence goes on from CM053515.1 coordinate 25,109,273, forward strand.
AGAAAAGGAGGGGGATGGTGTTGTGAGAGAAGTCTGGCTCAAGATTGAACAGTAAACTACCCCTGAAGGCTTGTGAATGCAGAGGCTTGAAGTGGACAGACCTTGGTATGGACTGGGAATATTGGGAGCACTTGGGCTGGAAACACCAGTTCACACCTTTGCTGCACCTTTGCTCGGGCTAGAGCCCCAGTGGAAAGGCTTCCACTTTCCCGGGGCGCCTGTTCAATCAAAAAACAAGTGGTCTGAGGCCAGAGAGTCCTGTACCCTAAGTGGGCCTTCCATGCTCCTGCCCCACCCCCCTAGCCACTTGTGCTGATGGATGTGTAAACCCTTTACAGATGGTTTGGCACTGCTGGCTTGTGGAGATCATCTGTCTCTTCTGAAAGAGTAACTTTATGTTTGCGGCTCCTTTTCTCTGCACAGAAAGAAATTGCTTCTGCCTTCTGATGGTAATGTTTACCTTCTGTAGGGAAGGGCACTATTCTTTGAGTGTCATGTCTGCTGGCCCTCCTCACCCATTATGGGGAGCTTAAGCCTGTGCTCAAGGGTGAATGGGAGGAGGTGGCTATTGGAGTGTGCACAGTTGCCATTGGGGCAGCCATCTGCCAGTTTCTCAGCTCACAGTCTGCCTCTGAGCTGGCCATAGGGAGGGAGTGTCTGTTCTCCCGAGCCTGTCTGCATTATGCACAGCCTATTCCTTAAATGAGCTTTCTATGCGTATATAACTTCTTTCTACCCTGTTCTTGTATGGTCTGCCTCAGGGCACTGTTCAGAATCTCCCCTAATTATACTGAAGCTTAGCTTCTCATTTCTAGCAGTTAGAATTTCTGGTAATAGCTGATTTTTTAAAATTTTATTTTATTTTTATTTCTAAAATTGCAGTGAGGGATCGATTTACAGTTATAGGAAGATTTGCTTTTTACAAGGAAATTATCAACACTACGATGATATAGTTTCATGGCAGTGATATTTTGACTCTATCCCAAGCCACAGTCTTTCCTGCTTAGCTTCTTCCAGAACAGACCCTTTGTAATTTGAGGAGGCTGCTCTAGTGTTAGAATGAAATCTGTGCTCCCAGTTGCTGACCACCAACTTCCCCACATATTGCCCCCCTCTTTCCCACCTTCCCTTTCTGAGATGGAGGACTTTTTACACATGCTGCTTAGAAAAAGGAGATTTACAACATGACCCAAACCTTGCCCACAGATCTAGGATTCTTGCCATCCAGTAAATTTTGGCAGGTAGGCCATGTGTATGGAGAGAATGTCATGCATCCCTCTCCCTCCACTGCTCTCCTCATTGCATATGCCTCTTGGGCAGAGTCTGGATTGTCCAACTTCTCATTTCTTCAGCTTTTCCTCCCAAGCAATCCCCGCTTCTCCTGTAGGGATGTGCTTTAGTATCTCTAAGGTATTGGGGACAGTTTCTCACATCTCAGGGACATTATAGAGAGACCTGTGGAAAGAATTCAAGTCCTGCGGTGTTCGAGTGCTTGCTGGGTGCCTACCACTGTGCTGAGTACAGGGAGAACATAGAGTGCCTTGGCCTTAAACACTGGACCCCACATGGGAATCCATTTGAAGAAGAAGGTTGGCAGTCCTACCCCTCCACTTCCACACTTGGATATATAGGTGTCTTTGTGTCCATCATTACAGTGTTGACCTCTTAAAGGTATTGAGGCCTCTAGGCTAGTGTTGATGAGGCCATGATGCTGTTGAGAGAGTGTTATGGGTAACATCGTGTTCTCCTTTGCCCTCTGGTGAGGGAGAGGAAAGGAAAAAGCATTGGGTTCCTGGAAGTCCTTGGCTATGAAGACTTGGTTAAACTTTGTCTTTTTCTCACTCATTCCCTAGATAAGTCAAAAGAACCTAAGATAACAGAGTGGGGGGCAGAATAGGACTTTGGGGGACCAGAAACAATGAGAAATCGATAGGGGCAGAGAGAGAGCTGCTGGCCCACCAACCCGTTAGAGCAAGAGAAAGGAGTGCCTTTCTCAGCCTAGCCAGCCAGGGAGGCCCATGCTAAGCCAGCTGTTGGCACAGTCTAGGAGGGAGTGGTGAGCTCCGCAGAAAATGCTCCCTACTGTTGCTTCCTCTGAGGCTCATGTTCCCTTCTTCACATAGCTACACAAGTCACAGGAAAGCAAAGGGTCCTGAACTGCTTGGCTCCTGAAACAAGGAGACAAACTACATGGGGAGAAATTTAGGGCAAGTCTGGACCAGACCAGATGTGAATTCTTTTTAGCCTAACCAACAGGAAGTTCTTGTTTTAGGAATACCATCCCCCCAGCCCCTAATCCTGAGTCCATGTAGATGTGTCTGGAGCTGAGCTTCCCCTTCCAGTCTGTGCTTTGTGGGCTTTTCTTCCCATTTTGTGCCTCAGCGAACTGACTTACTGGCAGGTTCTGGAGCCTTCCCAGAACTGCAGCATATAGGGCTTAGAAATGACATGCTCTATTGTAGGGCTGCATTTATTGAATGTCCTTTGAAATTAACTTTCCCGTAGTCCCTAAGTGCCCCATAGGGGCCTCTTAAAGGGTCTTGGCTTCCCTCGAACTTCATGCTTGTGCTGACTCCCACGCACATGATTTTTCATTTTAAACATAGTTGGTGATGAATTGGGGGAAGGGAGTGGGAGTTTGTTTTCCTCTGCACCATAAGTGCAGTGCTGCTAATTTCATTCTCTGCACTCTGTCTCTGAGATGAGCAGGGTCCTCTGTGCCTGTGTTTAGTACTGCTGTGTTGCTGGACTCTCCTGGCAAAAATTAGGCTAATGTCTCCAACGACTGCATTAGCCACTGAAGTGAGGGTCTAAATTGAAGGTATTATGCCAAGACTCTCTCTAAGGTATTGCCTTGTTCTAGCTTTTATTATTCAAATTCATTCTCTCAGTGATTCTCTGCAGACTAACTGTCACACAGGTTCAGTGCGGCACATTTGAACTAGCTGAAAGGCAAGATAACCTTTTAAGAAGAGGGAGAAAGGAAAGGGAAAAAAAAGGTGAATGTTATGATGCAATGTCAGCAGTTTGTTCTGTGAGCTACTTGGCCAACCTGTGCAATGCCTAGAGGTAGGAGAGGAAGGGACCAGAGCTGGGATAGGGGGGAGGGGTGTCGCATGGGTTAAGGTGATGTCATTGAATTAGTGGCATCTGTGCCTTTATAAGTTTACCACACTTCCTCCTTCCCTTTTGTGTTTACCGAGCACCTGAATATATTCCTTACAGGGTACTAAGAACTCCAGGGTGGGAAACCAAAGATCAACAAAATAGGATCTTTCCTTCAAGAAGCTGTTAGTCTTATAGTGTCACTGTTTCTTCTCTGTCTTGGGTGTGTGGGTAGAGGGTGAGGGGGCACAGGGGAGGGTTTAGGCTTATGATTTTTGCATTTTAAAACAGAAGTAGGAGCCTTCTAGCAGTCAGATGCTTAGAGAATTTGGCTGTTACATGTGTGTTTTGAAAATGGTTTTTTTTTTTTTTTTGGCCTGCTGACAAAGTAATATGTTTTCAAAGCAGAAAACCTAGAAAACATGAAAAAGCACGAAGGGAAATAACAAAACCACCCATATTCCACTATCCAGATAATAAAGATAACATTATGACTTATATTCTTCCAGTTGTTTTTATAAAAGTGCTGTCGTTCTGTACATAGTATTTCGAGGCTAATACTTTCCCTTTAGAAACTGGGAACTAAATTTTTCAGTTTTGAAAGCTAGAGCCTCCAGTACCTAGTCAGGCACACAGTGAACATTTTCCAGGCTCTGGTCTTTATCAATTCTATGAATATGCAAAATTATACTTAATTGATTATTACTATTTTACATTAAGGTGGTTTCTAGTTTTTCATTGTTATAGATAATTCTGTAATGAATATCCACATACATATACATAATGTACTCTATGCTCTTAGAAGAGATTTGCCAACGTAGAAGTGCTTGTCTTTTGTGATTCTTTTGCCCAGCATCTCATCTGAGACAGCCTCTTAGCTGGGCTAAGATAACAACATGGTTTTGAGTATCTCTCATCCCTTCGATTTCCTCTCTCTGAGGTCCCTGGGTACTTCTCTCTTGACCAGGAAATAACTGGTTTTATGAGAGACAGGGCAGCAAGCACAGAACACACATTCTCATTGTCTTGTGCCAAGACTGTAGGATCCCTAGGGACAGGGCCATTGTCATCAACCTCTAATGGTAAGCAGATATTGAGTGCCAGCCCACCTGTGTCTAGCCCAGTGCTAGATAAGGGAAAGGTACAAAACAGATCTCTATCCTCAAGGAGCTTACTGACTGATTGGATAATTGAATTGACATGAAACAATCCATACATGTTTATCAAGCTCTTGGTATATGGTAGGTACGTATGTCAGACTGTTTGGGAATAGAAAAGGCTGAGGTGTTGTTCTCCTTAAAGGAGGCTGCAGTACATATAAGCTATTTATAGGTAAAGTTAACTAGCCCCACAGGTCAATAAATGATAACTATCTAGTCATACACATAGTAGGTGTGACAGATTGGCTGCTTTGGAGAGGAAGGTCATTATAAGTCAGAGTAGTTGGATAAAACTCAGAGAAGATAGGATACTATTGGTGCTTGTAAAAGAGCTGGCACTGAGGTGGAATGGGAAGGGTTTTCCAGGTGGGAGGAACAGCTTGCAAAGGGATGGTGGCAATAAGAACTGTCTTATGGTGGAGACCAATTGAATAGCAGCACAGAAAGAGATTGGAGGTGGGAATTACAAGGAGGCAAGTGAGAGTCATGGTTGTGTACTGGAAGACCTGAGAGTTATGGACTCTAGAGCAGTACTGGGTACACAGTGGATGGGAAGAGACTTGCTCATTTGTCTTTGATTAAAGGGTAGGTAAGAAGGCCTTGATTTTTCATAATTCCAGAGTGCCTCCAGGCTCAGTCCCAGGACCTCTGCTCTTCTGTCTACACTTATGCCCTTGGTAATCTCATCTAGCTTAATGGCTTTACATTTGTATACTGATGACCACCAGATTTTTTTTTAATCTCCAGCCCATACTTCTCTGAACTCCAGACCAATCTTTCTGCCTACGAGATACCTCTATGTGGATATTTAATAGACATCTCAAACTTCACATATCTAAAACTGAGCTCCTGTAGCCTTCCTCATCTCAGTTAATGGCAGCTCTGTCCTTTTGATTACTCAAGCCGAAATCCTCTTCCAATGGCCAAAGCTGGAATGATTTAAGCAACAAAGCAAATAATGTAGTACTAGATTATAACCTGAAGCATGAAATAAATATATATGAGCCTGAACTCATATAAGCAAATGATTGATTGAAAAAAATGAATGGAGAAAATATAAATTTCTCTTACAGAAAAATTCCAAATATATATATATATATATATTTCTCCCTCTAGGAGATGGAGCTTAAATCCTTTGGGTGTGGTCTGGACTTACTGACTTACTTCTAAAGAATAGATTATGGAAAGAGAAAAATAGTAACTTTATAATGGAGAAACCCAGGAAGCATTACCTGTGATCAAGCATAACATTACCAGTGCCATCATGTGGATATGATGGACCCCCTGATATGTGAGAACAAAGGCTCTTCACCTCTGGTATTCCTCAAAACCAATAACCCAATGTCAACACCAGAAAAACATCAGACAAGTCCATATTGAGGGACATTTTACAAAATACTTGACCAGTACTCTTCAGGTATCATGGTTGCAGTAAATAAAGACCAAGAAATTATTATAGACCAGAGAAGATAACATCTCAGTGCAGTGTTGTCTTCTGAATTGTGTGCTGGTACAGAAAAAAGACATTAATGGAAAAGTTGGTGAAACAGGAAGTCTGGAGTTTAGTTGCTAACACTGTACCAGTGTTGGGTTCTTAATCTTGACAAATGTACCACAGTGATATAAGATGATAGCATTAATGGTATAGAAACTGGGTAGGAGGAGTACAGCAATTCTTGGAACTCTCAGTACTATCATTGTGAGTTTTCCATAAATAAAAAATTATTTCAAAAAAGAAAAAAGTGACCTTCTCAAGGCCTGTCCTGACCACCATCTGAAGAAAGTTTTTTCCTCTTTGACATTTCATATTCCTTTCCCTGTATTATTTTACTTCTTATCACTTATTGTCTAATACTATATATTTTACTAATGTTGTTTATTATCTGTTTCCACATTACAGTGTAAATGCTGAGAGAATAGTGATTTTGGTCTGTCTTGCTCACATCTGGATCTTCAAGGCCCAGTACTGTGCTTAGTTCATAGCAGGTATTCAATAAAGAGTTGTTAATGAAAGAATGAATTCCTCTATTTCACCCTTTTGTCCTTTTGATGGAAAGAATGAATGGAGAAAATACAAATCTCTCTTACAGAAGAATTCCAAATATGTGTGTGTGTGTGTGTGTGTGTGTGTGTGTATTCTCCAGGTAGCATGAGGAAATGAGAGTCATGTCAGAGGTGGGATATGCTTCCAGTGTGTTTACCCACCAGCAGGAACAAGTAAATGACATCATTTACTACTTTCATGGCAGAAATTATTCCTTCTGAAGGTGGAGGCAGGTTTATGAGAGAGATCTTCCTCCTTTCACCCTCTTCCCTCACATTTAAACCTGTGATCCAGTCCTGGCTGGTTTGGCATGATGGATGTGGAGTGCATGAATGTGAAGATGGTGAGGAAAGCATGGGACGCTTTGATCTGAAAAAGTAAAACCAGAGAAGGAACGTTCATTTCATCATGCTAATGGGAATGTGGACTGCTTCAACAAATTCTAGTCAGTAGAACCTGAGAATACTACTTGACTTCAAGGAGACTGTACTTAGGACAAACTAAAGAAAATTTACTTCACATAATGAGCAGCAAATGCATGATTAAAAGTATGGATTCAAAAATATTTTAGAAAAATGTGTGGATGATAGCAACCTAATGAGCAAGAGATAGTTTTGAGAACCTCCACTAAACATCATGGAGAAGGACCAACATCTTCCACACTCAATGCCCATACCAGGAGGTCCTGTGGGTACCTCTGTTACTTTTATAGAGGTTGTTTTTGGTGGAGAATTTTATTGTCAGCACTGTTTCAGGTACTAGAAGTGGGGGAATGTTGGAGGAGAGAGAGATCTGACTGAGCTCTGGAGGACTGTGGGCAGCACCTGTTTAATAGCACCTGTTTTTTCTTGCGTTGGAACTTGATTTATTTTATAATATATTGAAAGCCTCCATAGAACACACTTCTGAAAGAATGAAGTCATGCTGATTTGAGGCCTGAACAAAGTCATCTGGAACAACAAAACTGTATGATAAAAGTATTTCTCTTGTGCCTGATACTCTTCATCCCCTGTTGTTAGATTCCTCTTGTCTAGAGCCCAAAGATGAAGTGATTTTACTTGTTTTTGGTGGTGTACCCATCATGAACCAGTGGCGCTCTCTGAACAAAGGCTTGCTCTCTGCTTGTCACAGGAATTGGGCTTGGGCCTGGGGCTAGATTCCTTTTGGAGACAAATAAGCAGAGCCTCTTGCATCCCCTTCCATTTTGCCTGTCTTGAGGAAGAGGCCAAGGGTCCCCTCCCTTTGCAAGTAGAACAGAATGTACTTTCTTAAAACTATTCAGATGTCACAGTTGGGTTCAATTATCTGCAGAAATAGACTTATATAAAAAGAAAACTTATAGAAGAGAAATTTGTACCAAATAATGGGCTACGTTTTTGTTTAAAAATTTTTTTTTTCTTTTTCAAGGCCATCAAATTTAAGGCCTGAGTGTCCAGGAAAGAAGAAAAAGAAACCAAAGTACTTAAAGATTCTCGAGTGTAAATTTGAAGTCTGAGTGATCATATGCTCTCTACCATCAATGCACCCTGCCAGGGGCTTCCGCTCTTGACCTTCTTCCTCACCTTCCACTCTCCCACTCTCAGATGGTCAGGCAAGGAACGCCAGCCTCAAGAACCTAGCTGTTCTGAGTCCTGAGCTTTGTCTGCTTACTGCTGTAGCCAAACTAGATGACTTAAGTTCTGGGTTACGTTATGAACCGTATCTCCCATCTGCAGGCTCATATTATAGATTATAGCCATGTAACAAATTACCACAAATTTAGTGATGTGGTGGCTAATCTCAGAATGTGTGTAGGTCAGAAGTCCAGGTACTAGTTAGCTGGGTCTTCTGATGAGGGTCTCATAGGCTGAAATGAGGATGTCACCAGTCTGTGGAGTACTCTGTGTAGGCTCTGGGGAAGCACCTGCTTTCAAGATCATTTAAATTGTTGCTAATATGTTTTAGGAATCAATTCCTAGAAGCCAGATTTGGGTCAAAGGGTAAATGCAGTTATAATTTTTTTAAATGTTGCCAGATTCCCTCCCATTGTGGTTGTACCATTTTACATTTCCTTCAGCTGTGTATGCAAGTGCCCATTTCCCTATAGGCTTACTTCCAGATATATATTTGCCAATCTGATGGATGAGAAATGGTTTCATTCTATAGTTTTGTTTTACTTTTCTCATATCTTCAGCAAAGTCAAGCATGTTTTTATATGGGTAAGGGGCATTGTATATATTTTCCTGTGAACTACCTATAAGGGGCATCGTATATATTTTCCTATAGAACTGCCTATTTTCTATAGGGTTGTTGGTCTTCTTTATTTTTAAAAACTCTTTATATAGTAGAGATATTAACACTTTGTAAATTGCAAATTTCCCCCATTTTGTCCTTTGTTTTTTCTTTGCTTAAGATATTTTCCATGCATTTAAAATTTTTATGAACTTATTTTACATAATCAAATTTATTAATATTTTGTTATTCTGGATTTTGAATCATTAAGAAAGTTATTTACTATTTTCATGTTACAGAGGAATTCACTTGGGTTTTTTTTGGTACTTGTATGGTTTCATTTTTTTACATTTAAACATGGTTTGTTTGGAATTTTTCCTGAATAGTTAATTTTACCTTTTTTTCCGTATGTCTATTAAATTATCCCCAAAATGCTTATTAAAAAGCCTGTCATTTTCCCACAAATTTGAGATGCTACCCTTATTGTGTACTAAATTTCCATATGCAGTTAGATCTATTTTTGAATTTTCTTTCCTGTTCCATTGCTAATTTTATGTGTCAGTTGCTGTACCACTTTAATTATATAGACTTTGCAATATATTTTAGTAACTAGTGAGTCCTTCTAGTTTTATATCTGTGCATTTGTGTGTGTGTGTGTGTGTGTGTGTGTGTGTGTGTGAGAGAGAGAGAGAGAGAGAGAGAGAGAGAGAGAGAGAGAGAGAGAGAGAGAGAGAGAGAGAGATGATCCCCAGAAGAGAACTAAGGATTGACTTCTAAGAAATTTCAACTCTCAAAAGTGGATAGAAGAGGATAAGCTGGCAAAAGAACCTGTGGAGGGAAAGACTCTAGACATAGGAGGTAATCAGAGGTGTGCAGTCTCAAGTATCTCAGGCCATAATACTTTAGGACTGAGATACTGCTCTCTTGTGTCAGGTGCTGCCATGAAATCTCATGAGAGTAGTAAGAAGCATCAGTGGTTGTCACTGGGTGGGAGTAGAGTGGAGTGGGCTGTGGAGTGAATGGGAGGTGAGGTATATTCCAATATAGACAACCCTTGAGAAGTTTCTCAGTATACGAGAAAAAGAAATGAGAAAAAAGTAGTACTCAAAAGGGATGTAGGGAAGTTTGTATTTTTTTTTTTTTAAGCGAGGCAACCCTTGGTTGACCTCACAGATTGCAAGGACCTTGTCAGCTTACAATCCCTTATTTTTTTATTTTTTATGCCTACAGCACCCGGTCTTCCTAGGTGATCTCCCATCCAAGTACTAACCAGATCCGACCCTGCTTAGCTTCTGAGATCAGACAGTATCAGGCTTGTTCAGGGTAGCATGACTGTAGACTGGGAAGTTTGTCTTTTTTAAAAAATTGAGGTGAAATTCACATAATATAAGGTTAACCATTTTAAAGTGAGCAATTCAGTAGTATTCTAGTATCTTCACAACCACCACCTCTATCTAGTTGCATAATGTTTTTATCACCCCAGAGGGAAACCCCATATCCATTAAAGAGTAATTCCCCATTACTCCCTTCTTCCTAGCCACCAAACTCTTTTCTGTCTTTACGGATTTACCTATTCTAGATATTTTATATAAATGGAGTCATACAATGTGTGACTTTTTGTGTCTGGCTTCTTTTTACTTAGTATGATGATTTCAAAGTTTATCCACATTGAAGAAATTGGAGACTATAAATGTTGATGGAAAGACTCTAGTACATAGGGACAGGTGGAAGATTCAGGAGAGAGGGTGGATGAGAAAAGTAAGGTTCTTAAATAGGTGGACTCCATCCATTTGGAGAAGATGGGGAGACCTCATCTGACAGCTTTTGTATGCTCTCTGGTGTAGAAGGCCAGGCCTCAACTGAGAATGGGAAATTAGGTCTCAAGGAGGGTATATGATCTGAATTAGTGATCAAGTAGAGGGATAGAACGTGCCAGTTAGTGAAATGTCATTATGAGTAGTGGGTGGTACTAGATGCTTTTAACTTTTGCCTACTGTTTATTTCAGTTTACAAAAGATCTTTTGGGGGAGCCCTCCAACTGTTACATGGTCACAGAGGGAATATTTACTTGTGTCTGCTTTCTTCTTCCAAGACAGCCTATTTAGAAGCTTGTGGTCCTGGCATAAATTGGACTCACAAGGTATAGGAGCTTCATAAATTTGAAAAGTTTTTGGTTGGCTTATCTTGAAGCAGATACTGAGATTGATGCTGGGGTGTACTATATTTATTAGGTTTCAACACTTGTGAAAAGGTAGAGGAAGCAGGATTGGACAGAGTAAGAAGTCAGACTGCGATGCAAGACCAAGGAAGCCAGGGCCATCCCAGTGGGGGGTTGAGTATTATCCTTCAGATTGTCCTACATTAGGCCAAAATGGTTGTTTTTTTTTTTTTTACCCATGCTTACCTCAGTCACCAGTTACAGGCTCTCCTGGAAGGTCATGACCTTGACCAAAGTAGCTCTCTGCAAGTGAGACAGACCCTGAAGGAACTGACACTGTAGGCTGGCTAATGACTGGTGGAAGTCTTTTTTTGAAGGGGGGACCTGGGCATATCTGCCACAGTATAGGCAGTCTAGCTGGAAGCCCAGTTGGAAAAGCTTGAAGTCAAAGCATGGGAATAACAGACTTCTTCAGGACTACTTTTCCCTTCATTGCCCTGGAAATTGTTCTTAGAAGCTGAGCTGATGGACAGGAACTGGATGGGTTGGTGGAGCTGGCACCAGAAGTTATACTCTACTGCTCAGGTATAATGAGCTAAACCCTGGTATTTGAGGGCATGGACATGTATTCCCATGGGAGTGAAATCTCACTTATTAGAAAGGCTTTATTCTCAACCAGTCAACTGACCAGGAGTGGTTTGGGTTTTGAAAATGCTTCATGATGTTTTTGACTTTACTATTCTTTGTCAGAGAAATGACAAAAAGGAAAGGGCACCTAGTCAGCAGTCAGTAAATGTTGGCTGAATGAGTGAATGAAAGAACCGTTGTGGGAAGAGTAGCAGCAGGAAGCAGAGGATCAGAAGAATTCTGTGTCATCTTTTCAGTAGAGCCTCACTCCAGTGGTAGCAACTTAATAATAGCTTGATAATAAATAATTAAAACAGGCTCAATAATAGCTCGAGATGGAAAGAGAAGGTGAAGGATAGAGCAAAGGTGCAGTGGTCCAGGGTGGGGTAAGGAGGTTCCCCAGTTATGGTAGACATGGGTGCCACTGCCTTAGTTTCCTTGTTAGGAAAAAAGAGCATGGGCACCTGGAAGTGGGTGGTTGGCTAAATACTTGCTACATGTAGCCATTTGGGACATGGAGAAGGGTGGTCTGGTAACCTTTGCCCTGAGGAGGCTTTTCCTCTTCCCATTGTTTGAGAACTATGTGGCCTTCCCCTACTTTTGGCAGCCCCTTTCCATAGCCTCACAGGCCCACCTGCTCTATCACCCTAGCCCCAGAACTTAAAACAATATGATGCCACTCACTCTGGTCCATTGATTGCCCCCACCAGTTCCCATAAGCTGTTGTTACACCTCAGGGAGCCAGGCCTGTGGCTCATCAGCTCTGTCTTGGTTCTTAGAGTCTTTCAGTGTCTTTGTGGACTGACTCCCCAACACAGCATGGACCTCATGGCACCTCTCATTTCCAAGACCCTGTTTTTTGCCCTACCTCCTTGCTTTCCTCACCTTGTTGTCATATGGGGAAAGAAGTGGGACCACAGCAGGATGATGGTTTAGCAATGAAGAAATAGAGTCCTGGGGTCCTGGTGTTCATGTCTGATTGCTAGCCCTAGGAGAAGAGTAGGAGCTGGGAGGGGTGGGGCGGGGGGAAGAAAGGCTATAAATATAATAATTTATTATTTTAGTAACTCATTTATGTAGAAGTTAAACTTGGCAAATTGCTTCTACATCTGTTATTTCACTAGAGTCCATTCTTACCTCTTTCCTGTCTCATTTACTCCCTCTTATTTTTCAGATTTATGTCATAAATTATGTCATAAATATCATTTCTTCTCTGAGGCTTCATGCCTCAGAAATTTTTGGCTCCAGCCCTTATTGCAATGCAGATGATTCCCAAGCTTGTGTTTCCAGCCTCAGCCTCACTCTCTGAGTTCCCATCCCATATTTTCAGCTGCCCAGTATTTATTCACTTGTCCCGCTGGTGCTACACACTCTTTTTAACCAAACTCATGAGAATTTCCTCCAAAACTTATTCTTCTATTTAATTATGGCATCATTATTCTCCCAGTTACTTTACCTTGAAACTTTGGCATTTCCCCCTTACTCTTACCCCTCCTCTGAGTGTCATCAGTCACCTTGTTTGCCATGTCCCATCACTTATTTTCATCTCCACTACTCCCTCTTGTTTCCAACCCCTTGACTTCTTACTGAGCTATGGCTCCTGGCCCAGTTTTCCCAACTTTAGGTGTGTCTGCCTCCAGGTTCATTCTATACATATGGGCCACTGCATCAGTCTAAGTCACTGTTCTTTTTGTAACATGATTTTTCCCTGAAGAAACTGAAATTACTTCTCCATTGCCCAGAGAGTTAAATTCCAACTTCTCGAGCTGGATTGTGAAGCCCCCAAACCTCTCTCCTTCCTTAGCTCCTACTCTGATCTTATACACACACACTCACCTCGTTTTCTAGCCATGGGACTGCCTCCATTTCTCTCATGTGTCTTGGACTTTCCTTCTTTCTTGTGTTCATGTTACTTTTCATCCTGAAGCTTCTTTTCCACTTGTCTATTTTTCTACTCCCTTGCCCCCTAGCCTATGTAATTTCTACCTGTTAAAATCATATTGATTTATATCCATTGCAGTGGAATACTGTGACACTGTTGAGAAATGAGGTAGATGTACATGTGCTGACATGGAATGATATTGAAGGCATACTGCCAGATGATAAATATGTTGTACAGCAGTATATATAGTATGCTTCCATTCTTGAAAAAAATATTAGTAATGTATATGAATATATATGGAGAAAAAAATTGGAAAATTGTTTTGTTAATCATTATTCTTAAGAATGGTGATGATTATAGGTATTATAGGATGATTATATATTTCTGTAATGTTTGATTTTTAAAATATAGTCATTGTATAATTCTGTAGTAATTAGAAAACATAAAGCATAAATCAGGAAAAAACGTTTCTCCAACCTTCAAGATTCATTTTAATTTTCTCCTCCCTAACTTCTCCCAGTGGCAGATGCTCTTACTCATATTCCCCCTTGCCATCACATTCTCTTGCATGAAACTTACATCAAGCCTCATGTTATAGTAGTTTATAGATTTGCCTCATTCACCTCTTCTTGCTTCTGAATCAAAAGTTGTCGGTATCATTTGAATCCTTGAGCCCCCTGTAGGGCCTGGTCGAGTGTTCAGGGGCTGCTTCATCAGTGTTTGTTGAGCTCGGCTGCCATGCCCCAAGGAATCTGGATATCCTGGGGGCGTAGTGCTCCTGTGCTTTGGGAGGGACTGAAGGCCTTCCTTTTCCCAAAGCAGGAGGTATATGTCTGATGGAGCTTATGGATTGACTTTTAATTCATTACCAGCTTCCTGACTAAGATCCCAGTGATTATGATTGATAAGGATGTGATTAAAAATCTCATCCTTGTTCTTACTGATCCCTAGAGGAATCCATTCCTACATAGCAACTAGACCCTAACCTAGCATTAGATAAATTCAGTTCAGCAATCCATCAAGATACAAAGTAATTGAAATGTAGATTAGTGCCTGCCAAGAATGGCTGGAGGAAATAATGGAAGGGTTTTTGGTGAAAAGGGGCTGAGCTCTCCAGCCCCTAGAGAATTCATTATTCTACCAGCCCACCAATCCTTCTGTTAAGTTTCAAGATGTCTGCTTTGCAGGTACTTCCAGGCCTTAGATCAGCATACATTCTGGTCTTTGCATAAAGGTACTTTTGTAACACACAGAGAGACTTTTCTATTTGGCTTAATCTGCTTTCTTGGGAGAAGGCAGCAGAGGTGCTGACAGTTAGAATTTGGTTGTTCTGAAGTGCTGTTAGGCCCACATGTCTTCAGCCTGGCTCAGAGACAGGGAGAGTCAGTGCTGGGTGGTGGAAAAACTGCTTTTGAAGTCAGACTATCAGCTACTCTGGTCAGGGACCGCTGCAGGTTTCAGGATCCAAAATGTCTGGTGATTTGATGTTTGGTAAATATTTGTTGAGTTGGACTAGTATAAAAAAAGTATTTTTGTCTGTGAAATGGGAATACCTATTCTATAGGATTGTTATGAAAATGAAATAAGATATATATATATATATCGCAGCTATTCCAGTGCCTAGCACCAAGAGGTAATTGATATCTGCTAGTTACCTCTGTCCCGCTCTCTTCCCTCTTATATCCTTAAAGGTTAGAAACCTTATGATTCAGTAGGTACGTACTTAGTAGGCTACAATGAGAATGGCTTGAGCTGATCTCATTTTTTAGTAGGTATAGTCTCTATACCTACCTACTGTATACCTCCCATCTAAAGTTGTCTTCTGTGGTTCTTATAGCCATCCACATGGTCTATGAAAGCTCTTCACAGCAGTGGCTCATGGCATAGCAGGGTGGTACTGTGGAAAGAGCCAAGGGTTAGGGCAAGTTACTTGAGCTCTTTGTCATTTGTTTTCTTATCTGTAAAGTAATATTTGCCGAGTATAGAATTTATATTGCAGTCCAAATCTACTTTGTGTGGGTATTTCCTTCCTCCTATTGTTTCTGAGGGATGCTGTGTCCTGTTGCATGTCTCCCTTCCCATTGCTCTGCCTGTTCTTATTTCTCCTGAATATGTGTCTTAGGACAAGAATTTATCAAGTAAACTATTCTTGACACCATATCGTGATAACAGTGGTTAATGCTGTTTTCATGGTGTGGTAGTACAACTCTTTTATGAGACTGCCTGCTAATTAAAAGGACTTTATGCAGCTTTTTGTAAAAGACACACAAACACACACACATATATGACTTTATAGGTATATATAGCTATATATATCTGTATGTGTGTGTGTATGACTTCAAACATAAGTTAAAATTAATATAAACTCTCTGTAGGTGTGGGATTGGGGAAAATAACCATCTTGGCTACTTTAGTTATAGCTCCTGAACATTAAATGTAATTCTGATTATCCTGGCAGTTAAGAGAAAAAGGGAACTATAATGAATCATATAATCATATAGTAAAATAGCCAATAATTATATTGGCTGTTTGATGAGAAAGAAACTTTTTCCTGCTACTAGTAAGAACTGATCTAAAAGCATTTTTATAATAGACGTTAAACCATGTACTGGACAAAGTCTTTAACAAGATTTTTTCCAAAAATGTAGAAATGTTTTTTTTTTTTTTCAATCTGTTCCTTATGTAGACCCTGAACAAAATCTGAGACAATACAGGAAAGCAGGATTGAGTGTACTTATTTTATAGGGAACAAATCCAGTGATTATTCTTTTGTTTTAACTAGGATATAATGTAGAATCCCCTTAGCAGAATGGAGAAAGAGCTTGTCTTTTAGCTTGCCTTCCTCCGATATCTGCTATGTCATGTTGGTTTTGGTAGGGACTTGAATGGTTGTCAGATTAAGATTGAAAACTCTGGCCAGGATTTAACACAATCTGACTAGTTAGTATTTCATCTTTCAAGACAACCTTAGCCCGCAGCTCTTTATCTAAAATGATCCGTTTATGTTCATACTGTACACATTGTGGCAGTGTGAAAATGAGTGAACACATGTTGACTTTTTAATGAAAAACCTAATGAATTTTTGAACTGTTTTCATTAGTGTGTCCAATGGGTGGTAAAAATCTGTAACCAGCAAGTTTTGTATTTATGTATAGCTTTATTTGGAGATATCATTCACAATCTATTGCCAAGTGCAATAACATGTCAACCCCCTCACTGAAGATGGTAGCCTTTGGTTGTGTAACAAGTTCTTTTGTTTGAGATCAGAAGTGTGAATGTAGGCCTAGGTATCTTGCTCAGAGATGTTAGTTGTAGCTATGAGAGAGAAGATAGAAATTCTAGGTTTTCCTATATGTTCCCTTTAGTTTTTCTCTTTTTGGGACATTGAAGTTGGCATGAGGAATAATACAGTCATTTGAAAATGTTGATGAAGCCAGTGCACATTTGCTAATGGAGATGATTCCTCAGACCTCAGAAATAGAAGAAAACCACAAGGCTGTATATGAATAAAATGATTATGTAGTGATTTTCTTACTTTCTTGAACCTTTTGGTTTCAATTAGTCTCATAAGCTATTCATAGAGTTTAATTTTCCATTTACTTCCTTTTGCTACTACCTAAACTAAATAAAGAAATCCAGGGCAGTCCATGATTACTTTGCCCCTTGTTAGTAAGTTATCTTCCATTCCGTCCCCCTCCATCTCTGAAAGAGTTAGTTATCTAAGTCATTTGGGAGGGCTTGGTATTCTGTACTTGTTTTTATCCATTATTTATATTTACATTCAATTACACTCAGCCTCCTTTTTAATTATGGAGATGGCCCTTGATCATTTTTGTTTCAGGGAGTAGGTATCTGCTATAACAATTAGCTCTGGAGAGTGGGGGAATTACCCATAATTCTTGTCCTCACAAGAGATATAGTACTAATGCCACTCTTCTGGAGAGCCACTGCTCTTGTTTAATCCTTGGCTCAGGGTCTCCTGAATTGTAACTGGCAGGGGGTATGATGTGTTGTAAATCAGTTTTCAGTCTCCTAGGGGGGCCTCTACTGCAAGGCCCCAGGATTCCAGCTTATGTTTGTAGTACGCACCATGCCTCTCAAAGCCCTTTTCCATCTGATGTTTGACTGGGCCCTCAGTAACTTCAGGGATGTGCCATTTGTGCAATGAAGATCTACTTTTCTCCTGTTTAATACAGTAGTCACTAGCCATTTATGACAATGTTTTATTTTATTTTTTCTACAGCAGGAAAGAATAGCTTTATTGGAGGGGAAAATAAATCAACAGTATACTTTCAGACATGGAAGAGGCCCAAGCAAGAGAAGGTGGCTCAAAAGGCTCATGGGCTCAAGGGTCCTATTTGTGACAATTTAAATTAAAGTTAATTAAAATCAAATCAAATTTAAAGTTTAGTTTCTTAGTTTCATTAGTCACATTTTAATTCCTCAATAGCTATGTGTGACTGGGGCTCTGATGGACAGTATGGATTTAAAACATTTCTGTCATCACCGAAAGGTCTATTGGACATCGCTTGTCTAAAATGTGGATGGCTGATGCCTGTCTTCCTTAATTGACTGCTGATATGGAAATAGAACCTCCTCTTCTACACTGTATATTAAATAATTGCTTGATGATCATTATTATTTTGCTCTTTATTAATTTAAAGTCATCATGTGAAAAGTGCTAGCTAAGTTATTAGCAACAATGCCGAGTTCTCTTCCTCTTGTTGCCTGGCATTTTATGTGTGTGCCATGTGGTGGTGGTTCTCCATCCACTGAGAATGTTGAGGAGTTGACATGAAGGTTGTGACGCTAAGCTTCTCAGCAAAGAAGCTGTACCTGATCATGTGGGTAGCCTCTGAAGTTGGATATTGCCTTCTGCTGCTCTGACATGGAGAAAGTAGGTCTGGTGAAATCTAGAGGCTCAGGTGGGAAGGTGCTTGGCTTTCAGGACCTATACTGTGAAAATCAAGTCCAAAGGGTTCTAAAAGAGTTAAGATGATTTGTTTATTCCCTAGAATCCTAGAGGAGAGATTGGGAAGCTTTTTGTCAGTTGTAATTTTGTCCACTATAATTCTTTATATTTTTTTTTTTAGGCAAGGTGCTGTTAGCCAAATATTAAAGACACAGAATAATGTTTACTATATACCCAGAAATGTGATTGTGAGATTTTACATGGAAAAATATAGCCACATTGCACAAGTGACCCTGGAAGGACATCTTTACTGTACTGAGGGTCACTGGGTCCATGCAAAATCTTTCCAAATCCCAGATCTAGATATGTGCCTCCTTGCTCTGTGTTTAGCTTGAGGAGTGTTGGAGGGAATGAGGACAATGGAAGGCACACTTAAATATACCTCTCCTCTTATGCTGCAGTTTTGTCCTCTTGAGCATAAAGCATATGATTTGTCCTAGAATAAGCTGAAGATTTGATCCAAAGAGATGGCTCTCTAAGAATGGGTTTTGATTAGTAAGAGTTGATGGTGGGGTGGGGAGTGGTACTGGGATTGCAGCTTCTCCCTGATAGCTATCAAATTCTAGCACATCAGTGACCGTTTTAGTGCCTCTGCATGGGACTGTGCCCACTGCTCTGCCCCTTCAGATTGCAGTTTTATTCAGAGAAGAGGCTTCTGGGAAAGTTCCTCATGATGTGTGGTGAGGCCTCACTCAGTTTTGGGCTCAGGAGGTATGATGGTGGCTGTTAGGGAAATCTAAGGGAGATTAAACAACAAATTGTCAGAGAGAATTTAAAAAGATTGTTAGGTTGGAATCACAGTCTAGACAAGAACAGTTTGGGGAGATGAAGTTTCATAGTAGGTTGGAACTCTGGCCTCCATTTCTTAGATTTGGGCCTATTAGGATTTCAGTTATGAAACCTGGTAGGAGCTCAGAGAAACATCAGTCCCATTTGATGGGTGGTCTCTCAGGTGATCATTTTTCTTATAAGCTTCAGCATCTCTCTGTAGATCATAGAATGCCCCTTCCATTCCACTGAGCTTAGAAGACAGCCACTGTTCTTTCTGGGGACATGCTGCCATGCTGGGAACTGTACAGAAATTCAAGTTTAAAAAAATCACCGTCCCTGGCCACTGTGAGCTTGTAATTGAAAGACATGGAGAACGTTTAACTGATGCCTATGACTAGATATGTAAAATATCTAAAAATGTGAAATAATGAGGAAGACTTGAGTACTGGATAATAGAAGTTTAGGGGAAATTGAAATATATGTCACAGTTTTATACTTTTTATAATTTTGAAGTATTTTATTTTGGAAACAAGAAATTAATGTGTTTTGCTAATAAAAGTATCATGTGTTTAGCAGGATGAAATCTCAGAAAAAATGGGAAAAAACTTGTTTTTAGATTGTGGAGGAGGGGATGGCTAAAGAACCAGAATTAATCCTGAGAAGGGACTTGCTTTTTAATTTTTTTTGTAAGATCTTTTGTTGCTCTACTTGGGTTACAATGGTCTTTGAATAAGAGTGACTATTAGCCATACCAGTTGAAGGGAAATTGGTTTCTTAGTCACTGTACTGGTGAAATAATGGGAGGGCTATAAATCTGACCTTGTTGACATCATGTCTCCAGTTTTTCAGATGTCCACCCCCCTGTCTCAGGCCCTAGGAGTAATCATTTACTCTTCTAAATAGAGATGCTCTGAGCTACCACAGCTCAGAGATTGATTGCAGGTTGGGGCAATGTGCAAATGACTATATCAGTATCAAGCTTTTGCTGTTCCCAAGGTCTATATATTCAACCATTTTAGTGGCTTTCCATGTAATGCATTTATTTGACTTTTAGCTCCAGTTGCTAAAGTAATGGTAACATATTCTGCTTTCTATTTGTTTATTTATGGTCTTATATTCTACCCTTGCAAAACTTGATATAGGTACAAAGCTTCAGAAATGTACACATACCAGAGTAATAGATAACTCTGGTTTGGTTTCAAGGCAGTATTTTAAGTTGACGGGTTTAGCTGATAACATAAAACACTAGAGAGAAATAGGATCAGTTTATAAATGTCAGCAGAACCCCTGAGAGGGAGTTGCTGCCTTGAAGCTGACTCTCTGGTACTATTGTTTGTTCTAATATATTTTAAAGTGAAATAAACTGATGTCTTTGAAAGTCTGGCTGACCAAGATTAAAAGAATAGGGCTCTAAATTAGCTGTTTCCCATATGTCATTTTTGAGCAACTTTCAGAAGGGACTAAGTGACAGGACATTAGGGTCCTTGGAAAGACCTGGGGTCTAACTTCTCTGGAATGTTAAGAGTCCAAAAGAATAGATGGGCCTGCTTGTGGCAAGTCCATTGGGAATCACAACTTGCCAGTTCTCCATGCCCCATTTTGTCCTGGGAAAATAGAACCTTAGACTAGAGGAGATTGTGAAGTCCAGATGTTTAGAAACTAGAACTTGTGGAAGGTTATTATAGGTTCTGCGACGGCCATAGTCATCCAAAATGGTGTTTTCATGTAGTGTTCTAAAACCTAGCAGCTTGCTTTATGATATTTTCTGGCTTTGTTTTCTTCCTCAACTTTTATTTGGACCTTCTCTTTCCTTTATGTCTATTTTTCCAGTTCTGCTCAGTTTTGATTCCACTTATGAAGTATCTTTTAAGTGCAGGACCCAGTCCTGATAGGGAACACTGGTTGATTAAATTTAAGAGTTTGATGGGGCTAGATTGCACTAGCCTTTTGAGAACTTATCACATGTTTCCTGCACTTGCCCACTATTGGACTGGCAAAAATCCCTCCTAGTTTCAACTGCTGTTCTCCCATTGGTCTACCATGTTTTCTGGTGAATACCCGTGGACTCCTCTGGGGTTTTCCTTTCTCAAGTCTGTCAGACACCTCATTGCTTCCTGTGTCTTCCCATCTATAGAGACTGATACCATGCAGATCTGATGTCATTTGGTGATTTGTCTTCACCTGCTTCTGTTTTGGGATTCATAGTATCTTTTCACTTAGTTTTGACATAAATGTTTATGGGTTTGGTTTTGCTATCTGAGGCTGTTTCTGTGTGGGGATTTGGATAGATTAAAAAACTAGCTGCTGCCACATCAACATATGTGTTCTTTAAAAAGAAATGTGAAATGAGGCAGTTTCAAGGACCAAGGAAAGCATGGGATGCATTTGGCCAGAGCACAGGATATGTGTGGATGAAGGAAGATGAGTCAGAGAATATGCTTATTGGACTAGGTAGGCCTTGAACAGTAACAGTACTTTGGAGGGCAGCAAAGAACCACTGAAAGTTTTTAAGTAGAGGAATACCAATAGAGTTGTCCTTGGGGATGGTTTGCCTGGCTTCAGTGGCGGGAGGCCTGGCACGAAGAGGGACCATTTATCTTTTCAGTGGAGATGAGGTCTCATGATCTAAGTTCCCTTCTAGCTTATGGTGCTGGTGTCCCTGGAGTTCAGAGATTTGCCTTCTCTTTCCTAAATTCAAAATGGAAAGTGGAAAGAGTATGTCCTGAAGATGGCTTTTTGGGAGGTGATTTCTATCAAAAGGAATCCAGACCAGAAGTACTAAAGAGGGAGTGAATCTACTTATGAGTGGGAGGCAGCACGAAAGCCAGAACTTCCAAGCACTGCCTGGGCCCCTGTAGGGTACTTGAAAGTGTATAGTGAGTGGGTAGAGTGTACATAATCAAGTGACAGTTGCAGAGTTCACATTAGGTGCTCAGGATTGGGAGCATTGTGAGGAGGTGCAGCTGGGGCAGCATCAGCCGTTGTGACATGGGGTAGAGGTGTGGAACAGGTTGCCTGTTGGAAGTACATACATTAGCAGGTTTGCTGGAGTGCCAACCTTATGCTCAGCATTCTGAAACATCCAGGCCTCCTTGTCCATGCTTGGGTGGGCACCTGCCAGCACAGTCCCCTGAGGAGTAGGAAGCCAGAGCAAGCAGGGCAGCTGCTTTTATAAGCTTTATGATGCGCTGTTGCAAAACTTGCTTAAGCCTCTGATTAAACCTGAAACCCTTCTTCCTCATTGCTGGCTGGCAATTATTTTCATTTAAATCCTTCTCTCTGTGTTTGCCTAGATTATGCTGCTGGATATGGCTTCTTTGATTTCTGTTCTGATGTCTTAGGGAATGGGAAAGAGACTGCCTCATCATAAATGGGTTTTGTTGGCCTACTGGTGGCCTGAGCCAAGGAAAGCTGTAGTGGGTGTTTTCAGTGTGGTATAGGCCTGGTTTAACTAGTTCATTTGCTGCCCTCTCAGTTTGGATGCCCTGAAGCCATCATTGTGATTGAACATTTCTGTAGCCTTAATGAGGCAGTCTGACATGAAAATTCTACAAAAATCATGTACTCACCTCTGCTTTACAGAATTCAATCAGGTATGTACTAAGAGCCTATTAACACTTACTCTGACCATATATTATGGCACAGGTCCCTTCTTGTAGCTGGGAAAACTCAACAAGTCAGAGGCAAGAGCCAGGCACACACTGTTATTGAGAACTCTCTGGAGTCAACCCTGAGCATCCCACATGCATTATCTTTTACTCCTCACATTGAACTTTGTGAAACCTATTAAATAGGTACTCTGAGCCCCATTCTGTACATGGGCCACAGAAATTATTTTCCCAAGGTCTGAGAGCTATTAAGTTGTGGTACTTGGCCTGGAACCTGGGTCTTTCTCAGCCTGTGTCCTCCACCACTGGACTGGACAGCTGCCCAGGTCATCCAAATGCTAGAGATCATAACTCCTGGTGAAACTAATACAGGTGAAGAAAGCAAAGCACAGCATTACTTAGTAGGTCTCTTAATGCTGATGATCCAAAACTTTAATCCCAACAAATTGGGATTGTCATTACACTTTGATAGGCGAAAGAAGTCTCAGGTGAGTGACCTTATTTTGTTGTTCAATTTGCTTATGTTTAAGTGATGCCCTCCCACAATGGGTGTGAGGAGAAGGACTTGGGACCAATTATTTCCTTGACTGCTGTTTGCACTGAATCTGTTGTTCTATCTTGTTGTTTTCTCATTCTGATTTTCATTCTGTCCCCCCTCCTCAAAAAAAATTGAGTCCCATACTTTAGAGCTGACCGAGAGAGAAATTCTAGGAATTTTGTTTTATTCATACCTATAGATTTTCCTTAATTTCCACTGCAGGGAACATCCAAGCTGAGGAGCTTTACAGCAGGTTTGTAGAGATCAAGAGTGGCTGCTACTGTTTTGAAATAATTCATAGAACCATGTTTGGCAATGGAGGTAACAGGTGCTATAAAAGAGAACAAATAGAGTCAAGTATGACATCTTGGTCCTTGGGAACTGATGGGTAGGAGGAAAAGGATTAAAAATTAAAGTGCACTATCTTGGCACTTTGCTTTTTCAACCTCCTTATTAAATTATGACTTCCGTTTGAGGAAAATAAGTAAAAATAAAGAGTATGTTTAGAATACAATCTTTGTGTTTTAAATTTGGCTGAGTGCTTTTAGCACTTTTATTTGGTTCTCAACCTGTGTTCAAAGTATCAATTAACCAATAAATATAAAAAACAACAGTCAGAAATGGTTGCCTCTCCTGCTGATGAGCTGCTAATGAAATTGTGCCCAGGTGGCAAATGCAGGCACTTTGGAATCCCCTAGAGTCTTCTCCAGAAAATGAGCAGTAGTAGAGCTAAGGCCCCTGACCCCTGGGACATAGGCACATTTAACTCCTTCACTTCCAATTTGCCATTTTTTTTCTCCCTCCTCATTATTAAGTGAAGCCAGTACCTCACGGTTAATGCCAACTATAGTGAGAATTTTTAAAATGCAGTTTAATTTGACTCAATTCCTAAGCGGTATTAGAGGGCAGGAAGTATTATAGCTGTGCTGTGGTTTATTTCCAACTACCTGGCCCTTGGTCTCTTGGTGATTCCTTTTCTCCTAATTTTATTGAGCCTTTTCTCAGTCTCCACACCCCCAACACATACGCACAATTGAAAATAGATTAACGTCTGAATATATTCAGGATTTTGTGGGGATGAAGGACTATGGGGTAGGTAGGGAGCATATCTTTTAAAAAAAAGAAGAAATAAAGAAAGAGAAAGAAAAAAAGTAAAGAAAGAAAAGAAAGAAAGAAATGGCGGAACTAGTAGACTACAGCAGTTAATAGAGTTATTGAAAACCGGGTTCCAGCATGGATGTAAACGCCCAAGTGCTCTAATTAAGGAACTGTGCTGTTCCTATAAGTCTCACTGCATCTTCTAAATTAACAGGGGGCATGAGACACATTGAGGGTAGAGATAGAAGGGGAACAGAGGCAATCAGTGGGTGAGAAAACAGATGTGGGATGCCTATCATAGGTCTCTGGGTGAAAGTAGCCCCTATGCCCCCTCAACCCTGTTCTTTATTCATTCCCTGGTTTTATTAAAATTTGGGGTTCTGACAGATTCCCTGTGTTGATGGGAGTAGTTGCTGCACATACTTAAAGTTCTGGTACTTTTGAGGAAGGAGGACAGACAGGGGGCCATGATAGGGTTTCTAGTTTTTCTTGTCAAAATACTATTGTCCCTTACTATTCTTACTACTGTCTCATTCTTCCAGTTCCTGACCTGTTCCCTTGGTTCAGGCTTTGTTGTGTCTGACTAGATCAAGTGTTAATAGCTTTCTAACCAGCCTCCCTGCTTCTTGTCTTCCTGTTTTATATGCTGAGCTCCAAATGCTTCAAGTGAAACTTCTCATTGCCCCTGAATATGCCCACTTCTTTGCTTGCCTAAAAGATGTTCTCTGGACATGGAACTCTAAATGTCGTTACCACTCTCCCTCCTTTACTTTATACTCCTCAGTGGCAGCAGTTGGTCTTGTTCATGTGGTATCCTTCCCAATGTCTGGTACAGTAAATGGATCTCGGTGGATGTGCAGTAAGCTATGATTAAAGGAATGTCTAGGAAAGAGCATCCTCTTGCCCAATCCTCAGTAAATGCTTGCAGACCAGCCAGTTGTGGAAAGAGGCTCACCGTGTCCTAGATATGATCACTTTGAGCCCTTGTCCTCGTGGCTGTTCAGAGTACCTGTCTGATATCCGACTAACACCTGAAATCTTCCAAATAGCATTGCTAGTCCTTGTCCTTGAAGGGCACTGCTCTTGTAAATTTGGTATGTAGAGGTTGGTGACCATCTGTTGTCTGTTCTTGAGGCCTGCAAAGGAGACACTGGTGAGGTCACAACAGATCAGATTTTGGAGGATAGTTCTGGAGGGTACTAAGAGCTGTCAGGGTGGCTGTTTGCGAAGGAAAATTGGAGTCTGGTGTTCTGAGGGGCTTTAATGCAGGTGAGAGATTCCCGCCCTTGCTTGGAAGCCGAGCAGGAGAACTCTGCTGAGGCCCTGCCCACATTCTGTGACTCAAGAGGGAAAAGTCAGTTTGGAGAATATTTTTATTTCTCCTGTTGTCATTGTTTAGTTCTTTTAGAAAATGCATAAATACAACTACAATCTAGACTGATTCACTATATGTTCTGCTCTTTAAAAAAAGGGCTCTACTTGTGTTTTCCTTCAAAAAATAACATTAAGCATTGGTTCAGAGTTCAGCACCCGAGAGAGGTTTGTGTACTTTTTTTTTTTTTTTTTTTTTGTTACTGGTTCTGCCTTGGAGTCAGGATAGATGCTCATTTGTGTGAGGCAGGGATTTTGTCAGGACTCCTTTGGAAGTTTTGAGTAAATAAGCTGGAGAGGGCTCTGGTAGTCATGGCAACTGGGCCTATAAAGTCTCAGCTATGATCAGCCCTTGTTTGGAGTTTGGAGGCCCCAGTGAGGTGAGGACATTGCTTCCTGTCCATCTATTCCTTTTGGTCTGGTGAGAGTGGGGGCAGGGAACTGGTATTCATGCTGACCTTTCTGGAGGCATACTGTGTGCCTAGAGTTGAGTCTGAGCTGTGGGCACGAGTAATTGGTTCCTGTCCTTCAGAAACTTAGCATAATTGGGAATTTTTGCTCTTGTTAACATATACCTACAGGACTTGGTCAATAAAATGTCTTTGTTTCATCCTGGTTGACATTTACCTTTTTGGGGCTGTGTTTCCTGAAGCACTTTTAACTTCTAAGCACTGATCCAGTGTTTTCTTATTTGTTCTTTACAACAATCTTAACACATTAGGGAAAGCAGACACAATAGATTCTTTTCATTTGACACAAAGACCTGAAGATTCAGACAGAAAAAGTAATTTACCAGGCTAAATTCAGCCGGCCCTCAAAGACAGTGGGTAGCAGAGTTCCAGGGCTCATGGTGGCAGGGCCAGAGCAGCCCTCAATTTTTGCCATTGCGTCTAGATATGACTTGAAAGAGCCTAGAAGTCCCTGGAAGAGGAGGGTTCCAGGCAGGAGTATACAGAGGACACCGCATATGTCTTCCCCCTCCTAAAGCCACATAACCGCTGAAGCATCTGATGCCAAGGCTAAAACCAGAGCATCATAGCACCCATCTCAGTTGGCCCTTTCTCCACTGAATCAGGGCAGTCACTGTGGTTGCTACCTGGAACCTGCCACTCTGAGTCTCAGAGAGGCAGATTTTTAATCAGTGGACCCTGTGATGTTTTGGGACCAAGATTCAGACAAAATTTATCAGTAGGTGAAACTTCTCCAGCAATCATAAATTAGCTGTGGTCTGAATTTCATTTATGGGTGTGTTTTCTTTGGCTTTTGTATTTTAAAATTTGAATGCTTCAGGGGACATTTTTCTCAGCTCTCACCACTCCCTGTTGTCTTATAGATGGCCCTCCTCACTCATCTCTCTTATTTGCCTGCCTCATAAGCATTTGTGTTGGCTTTTACCCTTGAGTCACTGTTTCTTACCCTCCCTTCTTCCAGGGTTTCTCTTGCCCAGGTGCTTCATGGCCTCAGGCTTTGTAGGCTCATTTTCTTCTTCCTACTCTGCCTAGAACTTGTTCTCCTGGGGTTCTCAGCTTAGCTCAGTATACTGGCCCCTAGAAATACTTGCGGTCACCTTGCTATTGCTGTCACCTTGCTATTGCTATTTCGAGATTGGAAAGGAGAAGATACTGCTTTATCCAAAGAAATGAATTTTTAAAACTACTTTATGGAGGTAAAATTTATGCCATAAAATTCACTCATTTAAAATGTACAGTGGGAATAATTTTCAAACATTATTAGATGGGTGGTGGTTTCCCGGCTATGTTGTTTCATGGATCAGAAAAATGTTAAAAGAAAATTTTGGGAACCAGAGGCCAACTTTTTTTATTTTGCTGAGTTAAGGCCCTTAACAGAAACAACCCACTCTCATCCGTCATTGTCATTATCTCATTAAAGGATATTTTAACTATAAAAAGATATAGAAACTATATAATTTCAGAAAAAAGAATTGTTCTTTATATTAGACACTTTCAATTTCCTTGTTTCAGGACCATTAGAATGAATTGCCACAATAAACAAACCATCTCAAAACTCAGTTAAAAATAACAGTAATTCCCTTTTGTATAGTTCTGATTCTTAGAACTGTACACGTCAGATGCCCTTCAAATAATTAAACCAACCAAGATGTGGAAGAGTAGGAACCCCAAAATGGAATACAGACACTAACAAATGGATCAAGTATTATTAATAACAAGCATACTGAAAGGAGTAGGGAGGAAAAGAACTAACAACCTAAGTGACTTTGTAAAATCATATCTTGACTAGATACCATAGAACTAAAGACAGATACTGTAAAACAAAAGACAAAAGAACTGTACATAAATGCTGTAATCTAGTTTGGTAAATGTGTTTCTCATGGATATGAGTTAGCAACTTTGAAACCAGTTTTTATGTATACTAAAATTGTAAATATATTGCAAATAATAAGAGGTTTCTCACTGTTGGAGAAAGAAGTTACAAACAAGGGAAGTGGGGAGACAAATGAACTCTGTGGTGTTAGATTGGAATCTGAGATATGAATGTAAAACTTATAGTTTTTAAATATATATACAGATACATAGATACAGAAATATGTATGTGTATATATACATACACAGACACACACAAATTTCTTAGCTCTGTCCATTGAAAGGGTCTAGAAGAGTAAGTAATACACTAGTAGTAATGGGCACACTTAGCACTCAGATCTTGGTTTCTAAACACTGTTCTTCAATAAAAGAAACTAAGGTTCCTTGAGAAGTAGTTGATTCCAGGGCTGGGGAAAGGAAAACGCAAGATGAACTAGGAACATCTTATGGAACCAGAAAATTAGGAAGTACTTGAAAAAGAAAAATGATGCAGGGAAGGGACTTGTTAAAGGAACACAAAAGCCAACCTAAAGGAGCTCCTAATTGCCAAAGCTAAAACAATTTGAACAACAAAATAAATAATGATAGTATTGGAGTATAACTCACAGAATAAAATATCCATGAGTTCATACTGGTATAAGCAATTAAATAGGTGGACGAGTGACAATTTTTCCTTGCAGTGAAATTTCAATTAATGTGTAAAGAAGGAGGGAAATAGAAAATGGCATTAGATCATCACTACAGTGGTAATTTTTGCAGAAGGATTCCCTTGTTTGTGTGGTTTGAAGAGAAAAGGGATTCGTATAATTACAAAGTTTCCCCCCCATGATTTTTTTTAACAGTTCTGTGGTTTTTAGTAGATGCACAGTGTTGTACAACCATCACCATTATCTATTTCAAGAACAATGTCATTACTTCCAAAGTAAACTACATACCCATTAATGGTCTTTCCCCATTCCACCCTTCCCCTAGCCTCTGACCCCCACTAATCTACTGTGTCTCTTAGTTTGTCTATTGTGAACATTTCATTTAAAAGGAATCATATGATATGTAGGTTTTTGTATATGCCTTCTCTCACGTAGCATAATGTATTCAGAGTTTATCCATGTTATAGTATATATCAATATTTTATTCCTTTTAATGGCTGAATAGTATTCCATTATATGGATATACCATATTTTGTTTATTCATTCATCAGTTGATGGACATTTGGGTTGTTTCCACTTTTTGGCTATTATAAATAATGCTGCATGAACATTATATACAAGTTTTTATGTGAACATATGTTTTTAATTTTTTTGGGTATACATCTAACTATGGAATTGCTGGGTTCATACAGTAAATCTCTGTTTAATTTTTTGAGAAACTGCTGAATTGTTATCCATAATTTGGTAATTTGCTATTATTTTTGTTTACTACATTGGAAAAGCTCAGTAGAGATTACTTTTCTTAGATCAAGGCCAGTATCACCAGTAAGAAGACATATTGACATCACATACCTTGTGATATAATGTACTGAGAATACCATTGCATTATTTTTATGGTGTCAAAAGTGTATGACCTCAGTTTAATCATGAGAAGACACCAAGCAGTGCTGAATAAACTGATGAGTATTCCTCAAGGGTGTCAGGATCAAAGACAAGGAAAGACTGAGGAACTGTTGCAGACCACAGGACATTAGGGAGAAATAACCAAAAGCCATATGGGATCCTAGAACAAAAAAGGACATTAGTGGAAATACTGGTAAGATTTGAAAAGGACCTTTAGTTTGATTAATGGTATTATTAATTTCTCAGTTTGGATAATTATCTATAGCTATGTAAGAAAGGCCATGTGAATGATGTATGGAAACTCAGTACTATTTTCACAACTTTTGTGTAATAGAGGTGATTCAAAGTAAAAAGTTAAAAGAAATTCAGTCTTTTATTTTTGCTAACATGTCTGCAAATCAGCTCTACTTGGCTAACCATGGCTGAGCCCAGCTGGGCTTAGCTCCACTCTGCAGTTTGAGTCTAGGTTTGCTCCATCGATTTCCCATTCATCACATACCTGAATGTGATGCATGTTCTTCTCTTGGTGACGGCAGAATACCAGAGACGAGTCAAATACAAAGGCATATTTCAAACTTCTCTGGCACAGTTGCTAACATCCCACTGTTCTAGGTATGTCACAAGCCAAGTCCAAAGTCAAGGGGTGGGAAAGTCCACTCTACCACTAATAAGAGGGGCTGCAAGGTCACCTGGCAAAGGGTGTGGATACAGGTGGGGGAGGGGAAGAAAATTGGTGGCAATGATACAGTCTACCACAGATTTCCTCCTCCTGCCTGGGGAACCCAGGGGTTGTTACCTGGGTTTTGGCCTGTGATTGAAGTCAGTGACAGTCCCAGTGGGAGTCAAAACTCAAGTATGATGTGGCCTTACTTAATTTGGACAGGGCTTCTGCTTCATATAGACAGAGTTTTCTCAAGCTGGGGTCTGTCTCCAGGATCCAGTGAGGGAAACAGACACCATAGGATTTGCAGGCCTGATTGCCTTTCTGGATCCCTGTCTTATTCTCTGCCTGTCCCTTGCCTTCTGCCCCACAGTCCCTAACTTTATACATGCATGTACCTTGTGACTTTTTGCTTTTGCTCTTCCCCAGTGTGTGGTGCCTTCACAGAAGCCCTAGAAGGATCAGGTCACATCACACTCTTTCTCTAACTTGGCCTTTTTCCCAGTGGGTTGGAAACATTTGAAATACTGTATTTTCTGCTGCCTCTGTTACTGTTGCTCCATGTCTGGTTCTGTGTATTTTCAACGAGCATAACCTGTATTTTAAGTTAATGCTATTGTGATTGTTCTTGCCCCCTGTGGTGGCTTATGTGAAGGGAGTAATTTTGGAATTTTCCCTAATAAAATAAATTGATTCACATAAGAGCCTAGTCTTTTCCTTGGCCAACTTAGCCTGGTATAACATGTTATGTTCTATAACTTATAATGTCATGTACTTTTTTTCTTCTCCATTTCTCATATTGATCAAAAGTCTGAAAGTTAAAGATGCTACTATTAGTAGTGTAGTATTAATACTACTAAAAATAACTGTTAATATGACTACTAATTATGAATCTACTTGCTCTAGTGAAAATCCTTGTTGGCCTCTTCACACACTTCTAGACCAGTTAGTATTTTCTCTTTTGCTTTCAACTTTTCACTTAAATAATTATTAAAGGTTTACTATATACTAGGCCATGTGATAGTTCCTGGCGATAAAATGGTGAGCATTTATATTAAGCAAAGAAAAAAAAAACAGAAGTAAAACTATTGGTTGTTGAGGTAAGTGTTATAAAGTAAAAGGGTCATGGTGCTATGAAGGCCTTTAAAGGCAGCTGGATCTGGTCTGGGGGAGTGGAGACTGCCTCGCAGAGGCAGCAACTCTTGGCTGGATTGAGAGGAGGAGGAGACAGAAGCTGGGTTTGGAAAGAGCATTCTGGGCAAAGTGGAATGGCCCCATGGTAGGAGGGAGCATGGTTCTTTCATGGAATAGAAAAGGCCAGTGTGGCCTAGAGCATGGGGAATGGGTTCTGGACAAGACCTAAGGGGCAGGCAAGGGCTAGATACTAAAGGCCTCATTGTCCACTGTGAGGACTTTCATTTTTATTGTAAGACAAGTAGGAAGGAAGCCATTTTGAAACAAGGGAATGACATAATTAGAGTTGTATTTTGTAAAAACGAAAATGTTTATTATGGAAATAGTTGGATTGGGAGGTAAGAGTAGATATGGGAGGTCAGTTGGAAGGCTCTGGCAGTGTCCACAAGAGACATGGTGATGATTTGGACAAGAGCAGTGGTAGGGAGGACACAGAGAACGGTATGAATTCAAGAGACATATAGCAGGAAAAATCACCAGGCTTTGGAAATAGATTGGATATGGAGGTGGGTGGCAAAGTAGAGAGAATAACAAGAATGATTTGCTTAGCATTCAGCCAGGAAGATACTCTGTTGTTTTGTCAGTTTGAAGGCTTTCCAGGTGAGACAGCCTCTCCTCTTCACATGTTCAGAGATGAGAGTGATGCTGAAGAAGCTACCCTCCTGCCCCATGGTCAAAGGAATAGGATAGAAGTTGCTCTTGCTAATATTTGGCTTCATCTCCTCCCAGAACCAGCTTCCTCAGCCATTAGCTCTATTTTCTTACCCCATCCTGGCTTCTTGATGGCTCTCCAAGCCAGCAGCTTCCACAGCCTTTCAGGTTTTTCCAGGCTCTTCTGCTTTCCTCCTGCATGCAGCCTGCCTGTTTCCGAGTCTGAGCCTTTGCATACAGGGCTCCATCTATTTGTGAGTTCCTTTTACTCTCAGTCTGGTGCTCACTTTTTGCCTCATTTAATTCCCAACTTAACCTTATTCAGGAAGCCTCCCAGAGAAAGATTTCCCCACTCTTTTTTTTAATCCTTGAAATTTTGGATAGGTTTGAGGTTAGAAGGGGATCATCGTGCGCATGTACTCAGGTATTTAAGTTTCTATTTTCTATTTCTATTTTTTTTTTAATCCAAAGATACAGAAATTCCCTGCTGAAATTGGGCAATAGAAATAGAATAGCATGTCTTGGCATGGGTTTTCCCTGGCTCCTTGGTTCTGTGATGGAAACACAGTGGTTGGTGGAACTTGAAATTCACTATGGTCCTTCCAGAATTGAGAAAACTTAAATTCTTGCTACATTATTACATTTTTATACTCAGGGTTTACCTGATCATTCTGAGAGAACTTGTACTATATGCTTCCCTTTATGGAACTTTTTCAGATTGTCATTCTTCTTCAGTTCTTGAATCAAGCCCAGCATCAGCAGGGTGATGCCATTCTCTGATAGGAAGGAGCAGAGTCAAAGTAAAGGTGTCAGAGCAACATCGCTGCTTCTAGATTTTCAGTCTCCTGAAGAGCTCTGTACCTGAGATTCTCTATCTTTGCAGCAATTGACATTCCTCTTGGTGTTCCCAGAACCTACCTACCACAGTCTGGTGTATAGTAGTATTTGCTTGGTTAATATCAGTTACATACATGAATGAATAAGTATAACATTTTATTTGTAGTATGTCATCTTGCAAGATTGCTTTTTAACTGTCCTTGGATAATTTTATACAATGTGTGTGAAATAGCCCATCTATTCACAACACTTGTTTTCTCAACTAGTAGATCAGCTCTTCTGAGGTAGGTGGGCGTAAGTTTTTAGTTTCTCTTAGTTCCAGTCCCTGCCTCCGTGGCTTGCCATGTCCTCCTGCCTTCCAGTCTCTTGCTTCTTTTTTCTTATAAATGGCAAGTGCCACAAATTTTATATGTCAAGCTCTGGCCTAGAGACTGGGGAAATAAAAAAGGAGATATATTCTCTGTGTTTAGGGAGGAGAAAGCCTTATAGAAGGAACGTGATTAAATTGATGAGGGTAGTGACGTGTGAGCTTGCTGGAATAGCAAGCTCTCTGGGGTTCCATCAGGGGAGGAACACAAAAGACATCATGGAAGAGGCAGTAATGTAGCCATGTCCTAAAGGGTAAGTAGGTATTTACCATTCACCTATTGTGTTTAACAAAAAGGCATATTATAGCTCAATTTAAAGAAAACAAGTGGTTTAAATGTGCAAGTTCTGACTGGGGGACATTAGTCTCTAGATTGAAGTACAGATAGTGATACCTACCTTATCTCATCCCTTTATGTGATATGGATTAGCAGAAGGAGAATATGTGATTGGTGTGTGTGGGTTAGAGTTGGGAAAGAGAAAGAGATATGGATGGATTCAGGTAACTGAGCATAGCAGTCTGTTCTTCATGAACTATAATAGTATCCCTCTGAGGACTGTATACCTCATGAGCCTTCTCTGTTCTTGGCTTTTAGGTCAGGCTGTCCCTGCAGGATCCCATGTGCGGCTGAATCTTCAGACTGGGGCAAGAGAAGTGAAACTCCAAGATGAGGACAAGTTCCAAAATACTTTGAAAGGGTCTAAAAAAGGCAAAAGGTACAGTGTCAACCCTAGGGACTTGGAGGCCAACAGCGTTGATTTTATAATACTGAAAGTAATGACAATGCAATGTTTCTTACCCAAATTCATGTTGATTTCAATTTAAAAAAATTGAAATTTAATATCCTAGAATTTGATAAATCTCTTGGTTTTATGGAAGTTTATAGTCTTTGGAAAGAAATAGTTTGGAAAGCAAATTGATACTTTAAAAAAATCTGTAGGGGGAATGTTTAACCTGCTTTAAAAATGAAGCTATTTTTCCTAGTACTTTAAGAGCACCCATTTGAATCCCAGCAATTAATATGCTGATTACAGATGAGTCATCTATTCATTAAAACAGGCCTGTTAGGTCTTCTGCTTTGCAGTAATACTTCCTTGGTGAACAATAAAATTGGATTTTAAAGTCTTTAATTCACTGACTTTTCTTCTTGTTAGTCCATATTAAAACAGGCTACCTTATAGTATAAAAGGTCTCCAATGGTAAGAGGTTACCTAATTTTTAAATAACCAGCTTAGGTTATTCAGTTTGGGGCAATTCATAGTCTCTATTTTTTCCTGTTAGTTGCTTTGAATTATCAAGTTTCCTTTGCTTGCTGTTTGCTGCGTGAGGGAGAAGGAGGTTGAGACACGGAGTTTTGCAGGGAGCGCTGGAACTGTGCAGTTTGAAAGGTTGATATTAACACCAGTCATGAAGTTTATAACATAGAGACCAGCAAATTATGGTCTGTGGGCCATATTGAAACTGCTGCCTGTTTGTTTTTTTTTTTCTTTTTCTTTTCTACGGCCCATAAGCCAAGTTGTTTTTAACATTTTTAATGGTTGGAAAAAAACAAAAGAATATTTCATGATTCATGAAAATTGTGCAAAATTCAGATTTTACTGTCCATAAATGAAGTTTTTTATGACTATAGCCATGTTCATTCATTTATTGTCTGTAGTTGCTTCTTGCTACACTGGCAGAGTCGAGTAGTTGGGACAATCACCATAAGGCCCACAAAGCCTAAAGATTGTCTGGTCATTACAGGTAGTTTGCTGCCCCTGTTCTAAAACATGTAAGTATTGGGAATCAATCACAGATTGAGCACAATGTTACTCAGTCCTCGGAGGTTTATTATTTTAACAGTATTTTGTAGCAGTTAGAAATGAGGCAGAAAAGGGACCTTAGAGACCCAGTTCTTACCTGAATCTTTTCCTTGATATACATGACAAAAAGGTCATTCAGCCTGTCCATGTGTACCTTCAGTCAGATGGCACTCACAACCCCAAAGAGCAGCCTGTTCATATTTAGGCAGTTTTTACTATTGGACAATTTGACTTTATATTGTGATAGATAAGGGGATATTTGTCCTCCTTGCAGTCACCCCAAACTAGGAAGGATCTTTATCTTCCCCTCTCTCTCCAAATAGTCCTGTACCTGGAGTGACCCAGGTCTTAAGATGATTCTTTTCTCACAATCATTTATGAGAGAATCAGATCTCATGGTTATGACTCTGTCAGCCTCTCTCCATCCCCAAGACACACATATACACATATGTCAGTGTCTCAGAGTACTTCAGGAAGTCATTTCTCATATCCAAGGCAAGTCTTATTTTCTAAATAAAAAGCCCATTTTTTTCTTAGCTTAAGAATACTGAGTTACAAACTGGATTACTTTGGAGTCTTTTATTTGTTGGTTTAAATATTATGAGAAGTTATTTCTCCAATATCTGCCTGTAGATCATCAGTAGGAGAACTTACTGTTTTGTCTGTTGTTCACATCTTTTAAAAATAGAAAGCAGATCCATCCATGTGGTCTGTAGTAGACACCCTAAAAGAGAAATATTTGTTTCTACTCCTGACTTCACTTGTCTCCCTTGGAATATTTGAGGGTTTTGCCCTGGAATGGCTTCCAGTATCTGCTGGACAGGTCCTCTTCCTTCTTACTATTTATAGCCACTGGCAAACCCAAAGGCATTGACAAGGTCATGTGGGTGTTTACTGCTATGAGCTAAGGGGTCTCTGGCTGACTTTGGTAGTCACTTCCTTCTTTTGGAATTGACCTCATCCTGTGACTCTCCAGTTCCATTTAACAGTGTCTTCCTGGCTCTTTAGCACTGGAATGGGACCAGGGGCCAAAGGGCAGAGCTAATTTCCAAAATTGTTACAGTATTTTGCTTATCTTCATGTTCTGTTTTTGGGGACAAGACCTACCATTTTCCATCAGATTGTCAAAGAAGTTGGTGATCCCACAGAGTTAAGAACCACTGGCTAGAGAGAGAGAGATGGTGATCATTCATTCAGCCCAATCCATGACAGCCTCTCCACTAGTCCTCCTTGATATGTAACTGACCACACTGCAACCTAGAGCTGCAATGCCTGTGGACTCTAAAGCCCCTGGGACGGGTCCCTGACTTTGACTTGTCCCAGAGGGTTCTCCTGGCACTACCTGATTGCCTGTTGGCTCCTAGCAGCAGGTTTTCTCTTGCTTTTTCTTGTGTGTGTTAGGCATTGCCATCCCCACTGGTTTTAGCCTACATCCCTTTCAACCCTGGAACAACCAGCTTCTTTATTTTTTATTTTTTAAATTTTTTTTAGGTGAGGCAACCCTTGGTTAACCTCACAGATTACAAAGACCTTGTCAGCTTACAATCGCTTATTTTTTATTTTTCACGCCTACAGCACCTGGTCTTTCTAGGTGGTCTCTCCTCCAAGTACTAATCAGGCTCCACCCTGCTTAGCTTCTAACAACAGATGAGATCAGACTTGTTCAGGGTGGCATAGCTGTAGACACAACCAGCTTCTTTGAATCATCCTCCTATGTTTGGAGGGATGAGGGACAAACTACATACAAGTTGTCTCATCTTGGCTTGAACATTTACCATGGTACAATATGGTATAGAATTTAAGTGAGTAGACCAAGGACAGGGCCGTTGACTTGCTCCATTCATTCATTTCACAAAAGACCTATTGAGTGCCTATGTGCCAGGCATTGGGGATACAGTAAATAAAACAGACAAGACATCAGCGTTATGGAGACTGGCAGGCAGAAAAGCAGGTAAATAAACATGCAAGTAAGGTAATTACAGATTATAATAAGTACTAGGGGAAAAATAAACAAGGTGATAAGTCTCTGGAGGAGGTCACTTTAGGTAAGATGGTTTAGAAGGCTTTGTCAAGATATTTGAACTGAGACAGGAAGAAGGAAGAGGATTTAGTGGCTAGTTTTATATGTTTAGGGTTAGAACATTGCAGGCAGAGGGAAAAAGAAGACTCCCTGGCTTTGTCAAAGAAAGGCTTTGTCAAATTTGAGAAACAGAAAAATGATCAGAGTGACTTGACTAGAGAGTAGGAAAAGGAAGACTAATAGGAGATGAGATTAAAGAGATATAAAGGGCTAGATCATGTGGAATTTTGAGAAGCATGTTGAATGTTCTTCACTTAACTAGAATTGTAATTGGAAGCCATTGGAGGATTTTGGATGGGAGAGTGATTCAATATAATGTAGTTTGCAAGATCACTCTAGTTGGTATGTGTATGGAAAATAGATTGAAGGCAGACGAATGAAGCACAGAGACAAGATGCCATTTCAGTAGATCAGGCAAGACATAATGATGGCTTAGTCTAAGGTATAATGGAGAGTGGATGAATTTTGAGACTTAATTTGGAGGTAGCAGCAACAGGATTTAGATGTAGGGGTTGAAGGAAGGTTGGGAGGAGGGATTCAGGATAAAGCCTCATTTTGGGATTTGTGCAGCCAGGTGCACAAATGTGGGTACCATTACTGAAACAGAGAAAATTGGGAGAGGGACAGATTTCTGGGGAGAGTCATCAAGACCTATGTTTTAGATGTAATAAGTTTGAGATCCAAGATATATCAGGTAGTTGTACAAGAGTCTGGCTGGTACTCAGGGGAGAAGTTTGGATCAGAGATGTAAGTTTGGACATAATTGCCTGATGGATATTTAGAAAGAACTAGAGGAGACAGTAGATATAAAGAAAAGATTGTCCAGAATTGAACTCTGAGGCATTCTAGAATGTTCAGGTTGGAAATGAGGAACCAGAAAAAGATAGTAGGAGTAAGAAAGAACTGAGAGAGCATGGTAACAAGAAGCCAGGAAAGGAGAGTATTTCCAGGAGGAAGAGGTAAACTGTGTAAATGCTTCTGAGTGGTTGAGGAACATGACAGTAAAGAGTCTTTTGGATTTGGCCAGCAATTACTGGTAATTTGGAGGGGCAGGTTTAGTGAAGTTGTGGGAACAGAATCCAGATTAGAGCAAATGGCAATGTAAATAGTCAAGAAGGTGATGATAGTGGGTGAAAACAATGTGTTCATAATTTTTCACTCTGGATGGAAGCAGAAAAATGGCATGATAATTAGAGACTGGGAGGGTCAAAGAAGGGTTGGTGTGCTGATGGGGAATAATACAGTCAAAGGGAGAAATTGATGATGCAGGCAGGAGGGAGTGGTATAATTATGGAAGATAAAGCTTTTGAAAAAGGCAAATGGGATCTGGAGCTTAAGTTTAATAGGAGTGAGGACACTGTCATCCATTATAACAGAAGGGAAGACAGAGAATGTAGATTTAGGTGCAGGTTAGTGTATAGAGCTGACACCATGGGAAGATGAGGGAATTCTTGATCTTAACATCTATTTATCTCAGTGAAGAATGAAGTGAGAATACCCGCTGAGGATGGTTGTGTACCTGTGCACGTATGTATGACTACAAGCACGTGCACACCTGTAGAGTGGAACTTGAGGCAGTAAACAGATATGAGACATGATTTGAGTAGTTTTGACTGATTAGTTCTCTTAGAGGAGGGAGGAGATAATCTGTTCAAGCTCTGGCCCTAAATACTTAGTTCCCTCTTAGGGGTAAGAGGCAGGACAGTTGCATCCTCAAGCAGCTGGCAGTGGATGATGCTTTTTTAAGAGTGAGATTTTCTCCCTTATCTTGTAGGATTGTAAGGCTTAACACAGTGTCTGATACATGGTTAAGTGTTCAATAAATAGGAGTGATTAGCTATTAGTTTAGGAAGACTGAGGGGTAGAGAAGATAAGTTTTCAGGGACCTAAAGCAGCATTCCCCAACGTTTTTGGCACCAGGGACTGGTGCTCCTATAGAATCTAATGCCTGATGATCTAAGGTGGAGCTGAGGTGGTGATGGTGGTGGTGGAGAGTGACTGCAAATACAGATGAAGTTTCTCTCACTTGCCTGCCGCTCACCTCCTGCTTTGTGGCCACGTTCCTAACAGGCCATAGACTGGTACTGTTCCACAGCCTGGGAGTTGAGGACCCCTCCCCTAAGGGGTCTCTAGGATGAATCAAAAACTGAATGAGCAAAGGCATGAGAGTATACCCTCTCATGAGGGCTGAAGTCTGCCAGGATTTTAGACTGGGAGACTGATGTGCTCACCTTGAGCAGAACAATCCAGTAGCTCCTTCTTCCCTGATCTTGATGTAACTCCTGGTTATTCTTGCTCCTGCCACTCCCCACCCCCAGCTGGACAGTCTTATCAAGCTCAGCCCACATTACATATTTCTCTTTGTATCACTCTTGTTCCTATCTCTGTTCACTAAAATGAAATGACTGCTGGTGGTAAAAGCTGTCCTCACCCCCCACCCCATGAATATCTTCTCTCCAGTCTAGATGAATGGCTGTGGCTTGGATCAGCTCAAGGGGTCTTTGTGAGGATGCTACTCTGTAGTCTGACAGGGTCTTGAGATGACATCTGCGTTGATTCCTTTTCTTTCTCTTCTTGGAGGCTAGCTATGGAAGGTGGCTGGCCTTGATTCTCTAGTCCTTGGTATCTTAAATCCATTTCTTTGCCAGGTTGATATATACCTCCTACATCTACTCTATGCCCAGGGGTTGATCTTAAAGATGTGCATTTATCCAGCCTGTTTTTGTGAAGACAGGCTGGCTTGTCAGGTCGGGCACATGCTTGGAGAACTCAGGTCTCTGTTGGTTTCTTTCCTAGAAGAATATAAATTGGGTCCATGTTTTTCCTCTGTCTGTGTCCAGTACTCTCCAGGAGGTTCTGCCTTGGCATGTACCGAGAAAGCAGCATTGCACAGACATTCCAGACTTGTTTTTGCCTGAGTAGCTGGCTGAGAGCTCTTTGCCCATGATGGGCCCCATGCCATTTCCTCCTCTTTCATGAAATGATCCCATCTTTGGCTGCATCTTTCCTCCTCTAGCTTCATGGTAAGATCACCCTGTTGGACTTCTGGCTGACTGAAGGTCAGCTCTGAGTTAAAGTTGGCCTGGCTTAGCTTGCTTTGGAGTACTAGC
Organism: Eidolon dupreanum; assembly: GCA_028627145.1. Lineage (NCBI taxonomy): Eukaryota > Metazoa > Chordata > Mammalia > Chiroptera > Pteropodidae > Eidolon > Eidolon dupreanum. The sequence goes on from CM053515.1 coordinate 25,149,412, forward strand.
CACCCATGGGGGTTTTCTTTCTTGGGAAAGATGATAGCTCCCTCCTGATTCTTAACTTCTCTTTGGACAGGCTGGACATCAATACCAACACCTACACCTCTCAGGACCTCAAGAGTGCACTGGCAAAATTCAAGGAAGTGACAGAGATGGAGAGTTCAAAGGAGGACAAGGTGTGTGACATTCTTTCCAGGGAGTTAGTATGCAGGATGGCCTTGAAGGGAATCACATTTTCCCGAAGCTTTTGCAATAAACATGGAATAATAATAACAATAATATTGTAAAATAATTTAAAGAGCTCTTGATGCCCAGTAAGTAATCCTTTTTAGGGTACTAAAAATGCCAGGAGCATTTTTGTCATCATTTAGGTTAGGATCCAACTTCCCATTGTGTGTTTAGGGAAATTGAGGCCCAAAGCTGAGATGACCATACTCTTCATTTTCACAGACATGAGTGAAAAGGACAGAGGTTAAAACTCAGATTTCCTAGTTTATACTTGGGTTAGGCTCAAGATTAAAGGACAGAAGTTCTGGGCTGGAAAGGAAGAAGCCTGGGTCCTTGTCCTTTGGACATGTAGCAGATATATTCTCTTTTTCAGGCCTTGAGTTCCCTGGCTATGCCCCTAATATCTGGGAGAGCTTGTAGATACAGACCTCTACCAGAAAGAAACTGTACTCAACTTACTCTTAGGTGGATCTCATGAGCTCATGTATTAGTCAGGGAATGTCACACATCAGTTTTTACATTTCCAGCTGAGTCCTGTCTTTGAAAGAACCTCCTCCAATGGCTGCCTTAGAGACCTTTCTAAGTTCTCCCTTCTTCTCCTCCTCCTCTTTTGCTTTGTGTACCTCTTTGCTTTGTTTACCTCTTTGCTTTGCTTTGCCTACCTCTTTGCCCTCAACCCAGAATCCTGGCAGTATTTTGGAGGGGCAGCATCTGGTTCTTGACAGCTTGTATGTTAGTGGAAGAAGCCTTAGGTCCCGCATATCCATTAGAGCTAAGTATTTCTGAGACGAATGAGGCTATTTTTTTTATTTTTATTTTTTGCTGTGGGGGAGGACCTTATTAGAATGTGTTAATATGCAGGCCAAGTCTCTACTCATCTTACCAAAGTCACATCTTTTGGTATAGAGAGTGTATGTGGTATGAGAAAGTGAGTAATAGGATAGCAGTAGCAGCGGCAGTGGGTGAAGGAAGGTGATGCATAAAATTTTATTCTACCACAGGTATATTAACTGAGATGGGTGAGAAAAAGCAGATTTTTTTCTACCTGGTAAAGATGAGGGCAGCAGACGGCCTAGGTGAGTGGAGCAGACATTGGTGTTCTTGTGGCTAGGGATTGGGCTCATTATCCACTCACTGTGGACTCCACGTGGAGTTGACAAAAACATAAAAGTCAGCCCCTGTTCTATGTCTTCTCTGTAGATGGAAGACCCACTGCACCTCTGTCTCTTCTCTTTGTTCTCTTTAATGACATTCTTCTTCCATAAATTAGTGTAGAAAAGTATGAATATTATGAAAATATTTTTAAATGTAAAAGAGATTATTTCAGTTATTGTATATTTTGCAATTAAAATAATCACTTCATAAGTTATGTAAATGTCTAACCATTATACTGTATACCTGAAACTATATAACATTGAATGTCAACTGTAATTGAAAACAAAAAATCCTCTCCCCATTCAAAAGGAGATCCTAATACCAGTACCCAAATGTATGATGTCTGTACTGGCTGATTTGAGTCAACTGCCACTTCTGAGGTACGGCTGCCACTCTTCCCTCCCCTCTCCCCCCACACTGCCACTTCTGTGGAGTTTAGGTTGTTAGCTCTTTCACTGAGGTGCGGGGTCCTGCAGTCTTTCTCTCACTTTCATTTGTAGCCTGTCTAGACTGACTCTCTCACTGCCAGTACACTGGGACTGGCAAATAAATTGACTTGAAGCTGGTCGAGGAGTTTCCTACATGTCTTAAGCTAATGGCTGCATACCATCCTACTTTTTGTTTATCAGTCTTGAAACCCAGGTTGTGTGGATGGTGACTTCCAAGTACAGGATAGTACTTTTTGTTGTTTATAAAGACAATACTGTCAAATAATTGTACCATAGCCTGTCAGTTGAAGGGAATGTCTTTTGGACTTGAATTTTTGTGGGAAGGGCATCAGTTCCATTGTATCCATTGGTACCTTAGTATAGATCAGTTCTTCCTAGAGTCACTTCCTTTGTGGAAAAACTCTGTCCCAACAGATTTGGGCTGTTACTATTGAATCTGACCCCTTTATACCTCTGTTACCATACAGATCGCTTGATGTTTTATGCTTTATGTTTTAGCATGTCAGCTGTTGTTCACCTATATTTTATAAATTGTTGCATTTTAAAATATGGCCTTTTTAAACTTTTGATTCTGGACAAGGTGAAGTAGATTCATTTCTCTTTATTCTTCCTACTAAGTACTAAAAACCCTGGATGTAATACTAAAAGTGATTCTAAGAAAACTGAAAGGGAGGAAAAAGGCAGACTGGTTAGGGACCTTGGAACTTTTGAGGAATGATGTGGCGGTGAGTTCCTTGAGCTTTCTTTCTGCCCTCTATATATCCCAGAGTGGGCACTGGAGAAGCCCACATCCTAGAAATGCCAACAGGTACAGATAGAGAACAGTCCTAAGAAAGGAGTGGGAAAAGGGCAGTCTAATAGGACAAAAACCTTTTTGACAGTATCTGTCCTACTTTAGCCAAAGACCATGGAAATCTTCCTATCCCCATCCTTAGTGGAAGTTGGATGGGGAAGTTGGATTTCCATTTCCTTGTTGGTGGTAACAAATTGTACTCTCATTCCTCCATCAGAGTAGTAGTGTCAGCTGAAGCTGAGTGGAAGCCTGAACTTGTACCCCTTCCTCGTGGCAATGAGATGGTGTGAGGTTATGCTCTGCTACCTCAACCCAAGTGGCATCAGTGAGAGCTGAGCAGACAGCCTGAATTCCTACCCTTTTCCCTCTGCTTTCCTGGCTGGTGTGCTTTCAGCAGAGACCAAGTGATTTTCACTATCCACATGGGGTAGCAGGCTGTTTCTCCTATTGGGGTGAGATCAGCTGAGGTCAAGAAGGGAACCTGAATTTCCCCTGCCTGGCAGCACTAAGGTGGTTTTTCACTTCTCCTAGTTGAGGTGATGCCTGGGGAGGGGGGTGTGGGTAATAAATGGAGAGTCTGTACTTTGACCCTTCACCTGGTGGCAATGAGGTAATGTGATGCAGCACTCTGCTTCCTATTCTGGGGCAATGTTAGTGAGGTTAAGTGAGGAGGCCAGCAGCATTGAGGCAGTGTTTCAATTCCCCCACTAAGGTGATACCAGCAGAGGCCAAGAAAGGACTTCTGCTCTTAATGCCCAGTATCCATTGGTGGCAGATAATGTTCTTTTTCCATCTAACTAGGGCGTGGTGGTAGGATTTTGGAGAGAAGGGAGCTAGAAGAACGGATCTTTCAGATGAAATCCTGGACATACTTCCTAGTGACATACACAAGAAACTAACCAGAATTAACACAGCAAAAGATTTGAGAACTAAACTATAGTGCGGAATACTGCCCGGGTTTTTAGATTAGCTTCTGGGTAGCACACAAAGGAAGCAGACCAAAAAAACACTGCAAAGTCTCTGAAAACTAAATTGTCTTAGAGTCTTAGCTACACAAGATGGCCAGAACCAGCATATTAAACCTAAATAGTGTGACTGCCTGCTGAAAAGGAAGATTCAGTAGGATTCAGAATCTTATACCTTAGTACCCAAAATATCCAGAATACAATAAAAAAATCACTCATACCAAGAACCAGGAAAATCAAAACTTCAATTAGGAAACAGTTAGATGCCGATAGTGAGCTGGCTCAGAAGTTGGAATTACCTAACAAGGATTTTAAAGCAGCTATCATAAAAAAGCAATTATGGACGCTGTTAAATGACCTCAGTAAAGAAATAAAAGATATAAAAAAAGAACCAAATGGAATTTTAGAACTGAAAAATACAACTAAAGGGTTTTTTTTTTTAGTAATCACTGGATAGGCTCAGTAACGGAATAGAGCTGAGTGAGAAAAGCATTAGTGAACTTGAAGATAGATAAAAATTTCTTAATAAAATAACAGAGAGAAAATAGACTGAGAAAAAAAGATGTACAGAGACTTAGGGACCTATAGGACTACAGACATACCTGCTTCACTTTATTGTGCTTCATAGATATTGTGTTTTCATAACATCTATGCAAGATCCCCCACTAGCAAAAAGATTACAACTTACTGAAGGCTCAGATGATGGTTAACATTTTTTAGCAATAAAGTATTTTTTTTTAAGACACAGTAGTGCTGTACACTTAATAGACTATACTGTAGTATAAACATAACTTTTATTTATTCTGGGGAACCCAAAAACTGTAACTCGCTTTATTGTGATATTTGCTTTATTGTGGTGGTCTGGAATCAAACCTGCAATATCTCCTAGGTATGCCTTTATAACAAAAGATTTGTGTCATTGGAGTTTCAGAAGGAGAGGAAAAAGAATATGGAGCTGAAAAAATAATCAAAGAATTAAAGATGGAAAAGTTCCAAATATGGTGAAAGGCAGAAACCTACAGATTCATGAAACTGAGTGAATTCTAGATAGGATAAACCCAAAGAAACTGACATCATGATGCATTGTAGTCAACCTTTTGAAAACTAAAGACAGAAAAACTCTTGAAAGCATCTAGAGACAAAAATGACATTATCTCGGGAACAATGAATGCTTGTGAAATTTCATTTCAAACCCCGGAGGCCAGACTTATGTTTTCATAAAACATTTTTTAAGAGCTGAAAAAAAACCAAACTGTTCACTCAGAATTTTATAGCCAATGAAAATATTCTTCAGGAGTGAGAGGGAAACCAAGACATTTTACACAAAAGTAAATGAAAAGAATTGTCACCAGCAGACCTACCTAGAAAAATGACTAAAGAATAGAATATTCTTCAAATAGAAAATGAATAATAACAGAAGAAAACTTGCAACACTTGGAAGAAAGAACAGTGAAATGAATAAAAATAAGGGAAAATATAATAAGCTGTCCTCCTGTGTGTTTAAAATTGTTAGATAATTGAGGCAAAAATTATGACATCATCCGTTACTGCATATACATTCAGTATGAATTCTGTCGGGGTTACCACTTTTGTTTCTTAGCTGCACTTTTATCTTTCTTGGACAGTTTTCTCTTTGGATTAAACATTTTTATGAAATGTTACACAGGTTATCATTTGAGGATGAGGAAGCCATACAAGCTACACACTTGACATCTGTGTATGAACTGAATAGTGGATGCACAGTGATCAGTCTCTGACAGACTTTTAAAGAAGTGATGTCATCAGCTAGTAATTGTGATGTGTATTTGTTATGTAGTGATTTGTGGACTAAAGAGCTAGCAGCAAAGGTAGCATTTTATGCAATTATAGTTAATATACTATGACAACTGGAATTTGTGTCATGTTGGGAGACTGATGTTACTTAAACTGTGGTATTTGAAATTGGTGCATATCTAATCTGTGAAAAGCAAGGATTGTCTGTATCTGATAAAAGGTTTTTGTATTTAGAATATAAAGAACTTTCAAAATGCAGCAGTAAAAACCAACAGCCTATTTGGAAAATGGACAAAGGACACGGACAGACATTTCACCAAAAAGGATATGTGGATGGCAAATAAGCACATGAAAAGATATTTAATATCATTAGCCATTTAGAAGTGCAAATTAAATCCACAATGGGATATCACTATACATCTATTAGAATACCTAAAATAAAAATGATAATAATAGTAAATAATAGGATGTGGAAAAACTGGATCTTTGGTACCTTATTGGAAATATGAAATGGTACAGCACTCTGGAAAACAGTTTGGTAGTTTCTTATAAAACTGAACATACACTTATACAGTTCAGCTATTGTGCTCCTGGGCATTTGTCCCAGAGAAGTAAGAAGTTAAGCTTATACAAAAACCTTTATAGAAATGTTCATGCAGTTTTATTTATAATAGCCAAAACCTATAAAAACTCAAATGTTCGACAGGTGAATGATTAAACAAGCTGTACATCTATACAGTGGACTACTACTCATCATTAAAAAGACATGAACCATTGATATATATGCAGTAACTTGAATAGATCTCAAGTACATTATGTTCAGTAAAAAACAAAACAAAACCCAATCTCAAAAGATTACAGATTGTGTGATTCCATCTATATAACATTCTCCAAATGCCAGAATTATAGAGATGGAGAACAAATTGGTGGTTGCCAGGGCATAGGGACGGGAGGGAGAGGGTGGGAGGATAAGGCACAGCTATAAAGAAGTACAATGGAGTTGTTTGGTGGTTATGGAACAGTTCAGTAGGTTGATTATTCTGGTGGTTACATGAATCTGTATATTCAGTAAAATTGAATAGAATGGTACACACATACATACATGCAAATGTGTACCTGTAAAAGCTGGTGAAATATGAATAAGACCTATAGTTTAGTTAAGAGTATCGTACCTATGTTGTTTTCTTGGTTTTTATATTGTGCTATCGTTACGTGAGAAGTTACCATTGGAGGAAACTGAATGAAGGGTATATGGTATTCTCTGTACTATTTTTGTAACTTCCTGTGAGTTTTTTATTATTGCAAAATAAACAGCTTTTTTTTTTTCTTCATAAAAAGATCTTCCTGAGGGCCAAGCACACATCATTTTTGTGAGACAGGGCTGACTAGTTTCTTATCCTGCTCACTTGCCTGTCACCCTGCAGCTCTAGGCAGTGATTCAGCTTTCGTAGACCTCTTTGCCTGGCCAGAGTCCTGTAGCTGGGTGTACAGAGAGCATTTCACTGTAGTTTTAGCCTGAACAAACAGGATATGGCATCCTATAGATGTGATTACTCTGCTAGGAGCTTGCTCTTTTTAAAGTCTGATTCATTTCTTTGGTTGGTGTTTCTATGGTGTGCTTATAGCTAGAGAGAAAACCTAAAGGTGATAGATGAGCAATTTGGAACTGACAGCTGTTCATCATCCTGTTTTTTATAAATATTCATGTCTTTTAATTTTTCTTGGATGATAGAAACACAAACCACTGTAACATTTCAGATTCTCTTTATAAGTACTATCCTCTAAAATTGGGAAGAAAATGGAGTATCACAGGTATGAAATATCTAATTAAAGTCTTTTATTCACCTCCAACATCACTTAATTTTAAAAATCTGTATAGATATGGGATGGGGAGGGATTGAGAGAAAATTATGTGAGATTTGAGTATAGTACATACAGTAATTTAGCCACTTCAAATGGTTGAACAAATTGTACACCTGTAGTTAGATTGACAGTAATGACAGTGATTTAATTTTCATCAGTAAATTGCTCCCACTCTGATATCTCTTTACCCACAGTTTCTTATGTCCGGGTTTCTCTAAAATGTTACTGTATTGGGCAGGGCAAAGCCAAGACAGTCTATAATTTTAGAATATGGAGAACCAAGGTGTGGATTTTTCTACTTTAGCCTTCAGCCTAAATTAAGGGTAGGAGATGAGCTTGTATTATTTCCCCTGACCTCAGTGATTGCAACGAGACTTTCCAATCTTCCTGAACATTGAAAGTTAGACTGGGGTAAGAGAACCTTAGAAAATCTTGAGTGTGTTTTTGGGGCAGAGAACTATATGGGTAGACTCTGAGGGCTCTCTTCTCTAGGCATCTTAGAAGGTGTCAGGATTTCTGGTAGTACAGATAAAAGAAAATTTTGAATCCTGGAGAAACAGTTCTTTGAGGATGGGCATTCATGGTCGACCATGGTAGTCTTGGGGAGATGTCTCTAATCGCTTTGATTAATCATCTCTTTGCTGCTCTCCTTAGGCAAAGCAGGCTGAGGTTAAACAGCTCTTCCGCCCCATCGAGGAGCTGAAGAAGGACTTTGAGGAGCTGAATGTTGTCATTGAGACTGACATGCAGATCATGGTACGGCTGATCAACAAATTCAATAGTTCCAGCTCCAGCCTGGAGGAGAAGATTGCTGCACTCTTCGATCTTGAATATTATGTCCATCAGGTATTTTGTTCATAAGTCTGACTTTTAACTGACAGCTCCAAAAATAAGCCGCCTTCCCTAAGCCCTAAGAAAATACATCAGCATCTTTACTTCTCTCCCATGGTATACAGTATTTTTAATGTAGGCCAATATCTGTTGTAGTAGGATACATTCTTAGAGGCCAGAGCTATCCTTTAATTTTTCAATGCTGAGGATACAGTAGAGGTAAAATAGATGTGGTGATCCCTGTTCCATGTAGTGTATAGTCTGGAAGGGGAAATAATTAAATAATGAACAATGAGCAAATTAACAATTTGATAATGAGGTGATTTAAGATTATGTTAAAGACTCCAAAGGGTAAAGTAAGAGTATATAACAGAGGAACTTAGCCTTGCCAGGGCCATTGGGGAAGGCTTCCCCAAGGACATGACATTTAATTTTAGCGGCTTAACCTTGAAGGGGTTGGCTGGGCAACCAGGGGATATTAGAACAGGGGATGGCAAATTATGGCCCATGGGCCACATGTGGCCCATGATTGCTTTTGTAAATAGTTTTGTTGGGACACAGCCAGACTTATTTGTTTATGCATTGTTTTATCGTTTTTAGTTTTATTCATACTACAATGGCAGAGTTGAGTAGTTGTGACAGAAACCACATGGCTCACAAAAGCCAAAAATATTTACTGTCAAGCACTTTTAAAAAATTTGTTGGACATGGTTCCACAGTGTAGCGGTTAGCATGTCTGCTTTACATGCAGAAGGTCCTGGGTTCGTGCCCCAGTGGAGCCACAGTCCATGGTCTATGGCCATGCCTCCCTGAACAAGCCTGATGTCTGATCTCAGAAGCTAAGCAGGGTTGGGCCTGGTTAGTACTTGAATGAGAGACCACCTAGGAAGACCAGATGCTGTAGGCATAAATTAAAAAAAAAAAGTTTGTTAACCCGTGGGTTAGAGCATAACAGGCAGAGGAAACAGCATGTGCAGATTCTGAGGCAGAGAAAAGCTTAGTGTGATTGAAGTCCTGGAAAAGATTAGAGTGGTGGGAGCACAGAGACCAGGGAATGAGGTAGCAGAGATGAAGTGGAAAGGTTAGAGAGTCAGAGAGATGGAGCTGGGAATATCATACTCTTAATGATTTTATCCTTAATCCTAAGAACTATTGGAGAGTTTGAAGCAGGAGAATGACCGATCAGACTTGTACCATAATTGTAATAGTTAATATTTATTGAATATCATGTAATAGGCACATATTCAAGTGCTTTGTACATATTAATTTATGTACTTTCAGTCACAGTTGCCTTATTAGTAGGCACTACTATTAATCCCATTTTATAACTGAGGCAAATACATTCATACTTGTGATTGCCCAGATCACCCAGTTAGTGAGTAGTAGAGCTGGGATTTCCAACAGGTCTGCCTTACCCCAAACTCTGTGCTCTTAACCTTTTGTCCATTCTTACTCTCACAAGATACTGATAACATCTGAATGAATCTCAAAAGAGAATAGGTGAATCTAAGGAAAACGAGCCAGGAGAACCCATTTATTTATTCATTCAATGAATTAATTTATTGAGTGCCTGCTAAGTCCCAAACACTGTTCCAGGAACTTAGAATACATCTGTGAACAAAATTGGAGGTTTCCTTCTAGCAGAGGCAGACAGACACTAAACATAACTAATAAGTAAATTATAAATAATGTTTGAAGGCAATAAATACTATAGAAAAATAAAAAGTAGACCAAAGAGCATCTCAGGCAAGAGAAACAACAAGTATCCTTAATCCTAAGGTGGAAGCATATCTGTTGTGTTTGAGGAACCACAAGGAAGTCAGTGTGATTGGAACTGAGGAAAGAGGGAGAAAAGCAGGTGAAACCCAGAGATAATGGGAGGAGGATTATGGAGCGCCTTGTAGGCCATGGGAAAGAATGAAATTAGACGTTATTAGAGGATATTGAGAAGAAGAAGGACATGATCTGATTTACTTTTAAAGAACCCCTTTGACTGCTGTGTTGAGAATTAGACCAAAGGCAGAAGGCATAGGTGGAAGCACGGAAACCAAGTAGGAGGCTATTGCAATAATCCAGGACAGGGGCGATGCTGGCGTAGGGAAGCTGTGTAATCATAATCAAAGGCTTGTTTGAGATCCTCATCAAGATATAGATCTTCACCATCCTTCCATGCATGATAGTGTTCTTGTTCTCTATAAGCTAAGGTAAAAGACATTCATTCTTTCTTTAGGATTTGCTAGCCTTTGTGGTGAGGGGATGAGTGTGTACTGTATTTGCAGAAATAATGGGGCAGCCACTTCATCTCTCTCTGCTCATAACACTTTCTCAGGCTTCAAATAGCAGGTCTGTGATCCTCTTAAAGAAAATGGACCTGGGTTCTCTTTCTTCTTTCCAGTCTTTCTCTCCAGGGTAAAAAAAGGAAAATTCCAGTAGCTTTTCTGTTATAGATATTTAAAGGATTAAGGATCCTAGGGGTTATTGGCTAACTCAGTACTGCTCTGATGTTGACAGCTTTTATTTTTTCTCATCTTAACATACTTGAATGGATCTTTAGGTACCAGGTTTCTGTAGGCTCTTCCTTTAGTTGCAGTATAAAAGGCCAAAATGACTAGAGAGCTTATTGTACCTAGAGGGTAGTGAGTACATAGGAAGCTAGCGGGGGCCCAACAGATTTCTTTTTCCCTGAAAACTTGTTGGTCACCCAGCAGTGTCATCTTTAGGGTGACATCCTATTTTGCTTCCATAGGTCATTGATTAGGGTAAACAGTTTCTTGGATATCACCAAACTCATCCTGAGGTCAGCAGTCCCTTGGTGGAAGCCAAACTTGCTATGTTGACAGAAGAGTCATAAATGTTTTGGGTCGTTAGCCTTTTGATTAAATGTAAGGTCTGTGGTTTAGACTGGAATGTCAGGTTTCCATGCAACAGTATTAAGTTGTGATTTCACAGGGAGATTAAAGAAGACACAGCTTGGCCTCAAGTTCCAGTTGCAATGGGAAATTGGGGTGATGTAGTGCTAGCTTTGAAGAAGTTAGAACTTTTCCTGCCAGAAACTCGACCAGGCCACTCTTGTTCTAGACTCACTGATTGGAGGTTTTGCAATCCATGGGCTTCAAGGACCCAAACTGGATCTGCCCAAGGATTTCTCACAGCCATATTTGAATTATTAAACAGGATTTGCGAAAAGCAAAACTGTGTGTGTGGAAAATAGTTTGAGTTATTTATGAGGAGTGACCTCTGTCTGCCCATCCACCCTGGGGCAGTGTGTTTGCCTTATCTCATATGACTTCTCAATTATTTACCATCATTTCTCCCTTTCTCTGTTTCCTTTTCTCTCATTGTCTTCTTAGTGCTCTGGTTCTCTTTCTTTTGCCTCCTGAGTGTCGGCACAATTTCCTACTGTCTCCTTCCTTCTGCTCTCTTTCCCTCTGCTTTGAGCTCCTATCTGCCTGTCCCACCCCATCCTGAAGGCAGCCTAGGAGAAGTTCTGGCCCCAGACCCAGATTTTGGAGCTTGATATTCTGGGTGTGCAGTGGACAGAATGATTCCTTTCTTCCTCATGTCAAGTGACATAATAAATGAGAAAACATCTTGAGAAGGCTGAAGTGCTTATATAAATGTTAGCATTTATAACACCCTAAATTATCTTTGTAGTAATAAAGATAAACTGAATCCAGAACAGAACTTTTGTGACTCTGGGCTGTATTGCTTTGGGGCTATCAGGCTGGCAGCTGCTCTGCTAGGAACTCATATAAGCTTTGATGAGTAGCCATCCCAGCCATGGAGTGACAGGACACTGAGCCATTGGGGTTTTGTATCCAGAAAACCTGGAGGAAGGAGGATCAAAGCAGAGGCAGTGAATTTTTAGATTTTAAAATCAGAATATGTGAAGAAGGAAAGCCCAGTAAGTATTGTGCTTATGTCAGCAAAGCACCCAGCTCTTAGTCTTCCTAGTTAGCTGGACTATGGCCCAGTAATCATTCGTCTTTATAAGGACAGATTAGGGTAGAAAATACTAGCCCTAGCCTGGGAGCCTTTATGGCAGAGCAGACTCTGAATTTATTTCACAGCCTTGGATTGGCCATCTCTTTAGATCTGTATTACAAGGAATCCATCCATTTTCTTGGCACAGATACCCCAGATTTCCTTTTGTACTTAACAGTGGAGTTTATTTCAGTAACAATTTTTTCTGATCAAATTGATTCACTGGTTTAATGATTATTTATTGAGTATCTACTATATGCTCAGCACTATTCTAGCCACTAGACCTGCAACAGTAGACAGACAAAAACCCCTGCTCTTGTGGATATTACATCAGAATGTATAAGAATGATTTTCTAAGTGGTAAAACCAGGCTAGGCCCTCCCAAAACACAGGTAGAGTCAAATACAGTCCTTCAAACTCGTTTTCTCTGTTAGAGCCCTCTTATAGTTTGGAAGGACACAGTCAGGTAGGAAAGGGCTCTGTGGTGTCTGGAGGAAAAGGTGGGCAGCAGTCATGATGTTGGACTCTACCTTCTTGGATTTTCCTGATGATTTGTAGAGTCAGATCAGCATGTGGGCAAGAGGCAGCCTTTGTAGCAACAAAAGTATTTTCAAGGGAGACTTATAGCTACAGTATGAGGAAACAGGATCCAGAGACCTTTCTGAGGAAGTTGTGTCTTGTTCCAGGATACTAATGAAGCTTGGGGAATGAGATCCCCTCTTTTATAGAATAGAAGAGAGAGAGATCGTCTTACCTTGGGACTTTGGACTTTAAATGATAGCCCAGACCAATGCTGTCTGATAGAACTCTACATGATAATGGAAATGTTCTGCACTGTCCAGCAATATCCAGTAGCCAGTAGTACATGTCTAGACTAAAGCCTTTGAGAGAGTGATTTTGTTTAGATTTTATCATGAAAGTCCTCAGATTCAGTCAATCTTAGACTGTATGAAGTGAGGAAAGAGAATGGTACTATTGTTATTTCTCTATAACTCTTCCAGGTCCCTCTCTCCCTGCAGCAGGTTTCCTCTTATAGTTCCTGACTTATAATTAAAAATCAGCTTTTTTTTTTTGTCTGCTGCCTCCACTGCTCCCATTGGGGGTGGACATCAACAGGAAGGGTGGCGTCATTTGGTAGTGCCGATGATGCCAGATCTTTGTGTCAGTAGCTTATACATTAGGAGTAAGCTTTGTGTCAGTAGCTTATACATTAGGAGTAATCATTACAGTATTAGAATTTTCCAGGACATGTTTGGCATAAGCAAAAGTTAGGTTCCATTTCTGCCAGTTCCCATAAATCATGTTGTATGAATTTGGAGTTCTCAAATTTAAGATTATTTAATAATCTAGGTTTTTTTCAAATCCTTTCCTAGTTAGTCAGAAATGCAACCATTGCTTTTACTTGACTTTTTAGTTTGTTTTTGAATAGTCATCAAAAGAGAAGCTATCAGAAGAGCTCTTTCCTTGATGTCTGTACTCTACTAAGCAGTGCCTTTGTTGCAGATGGATAATGCACAGGATCTGCTTTCCTTTGGTGGCCTTCAAGTGGTGATCAATGGGCTGAACAGCACAGAGCCCCTGCTAAAGGAGTATGCTGCATTTGTGCTGGGGGCGGCCTTTTCCAGGTGAGCAGCAAGAATGCACATCCCACTGGCCAGGATTCTTTGGGCCCTGCAGGTGAATTCTACCTTTATTCTTATCCAGATTGACTTGGAAAAAAGTTACACTTGAACTCATGCACATACCTATCTACATTTCCTGGTGATCTCAATGAAACTAGAGAATCTGATTTTGCTTTTATTCCAGGCAGATAAGAATTTTCACCCATGTTGTTACCATTTATGACTGTTTCCCCTCATATATATAGATGGATATTTAATGACATATTTTAGATCATAGTCTTTGTTTTATTCAAAGCTAAGAAAAGTTATACCCACCATAAATAGTTGAGAAGAAGGGGGATGAACTCTTAAGAGTTGATCCTTTTGGAAGTAAAACTACATACCTTAGGCAATGAATAAATGAACATGACCACAAAGGGCCTTTGTGGGGGGTGATGTGTCTTTCCCCTAGATGTCTGGAGCCAATCAATATGCAGTCAGATTATCAGACTCTCTGGGTTGGGAGTTGTTTAAATTTCCATTAGACTGGCTTGTGCTAGAAGATTGATCAGGCAAGAGGAGTGGGGAAATAGCATCTCCAAAGAGTGGATGAATCAAGATATGTGGGTACCACATCATTATACTAAAAGAGTCAAGATGACTTCAAGCCGCAGTTGGTCCACTGGAACTATAGTTCCTTCCAGTTTTGAAAATCTGTTACAAGGACCATTTATGCTCTTAAAAAAGGAACCAATATTCTGATTCTTTCTTCAAGGGCATGGGTGGTGGCTATTAGGGGTTACCTTTCTTGGATGTGTAGGGATCATGATTTTGTAGGAGAAAGGCTATTCTGAACATCTTTACTGTCAGAAGCTTTGTTTTGAAAAGATTTCCTTTGCTTTTCATCCATGCTTATTTTTAATTAGATCCTCAGTCTTAAGAAAAGCTTCAGCATCTTTTCATAGTTGATTGAGGGGCAAAGCTGGGAAGGCCAAAAGAATTGTCCCATGAAGAGAGGCTGAGAACAATGTAGGCCTTTGTTTCCCTTATCACTAATCTGCCTTGATCTTGAAGTTGTGGTTGTCCTGTTGTCAGCAGTCACTGGTTGTGGCCTCCAAGGCATTCCACTTCCCTCAATCTCACCTACCAGAGCTAGACAGTCTCCCAGGAAGCCCAGGGAAATCTCTGCTTGTGCACCCCCTGGAAAGGTGGCAAATCTGAGTTTGTCATTGGTAGCTGTGATTTCAGCCCTGGAGAAGTCCTGGATCTTATCCTTGTAAGGTTTTAGAGGCTTGAGAACTTACTCAGGCTCACTTTTTGTTTCTCAAGCTATAAAAGAACTAAATCAAACCTTAATAACCTTTCTCCTCAGACCTTTTTTGGAAATCTTTTCTATAATCCCAAATACTTTGTTTCCACTTTCAATATGAACAAATGATCCTACTTGTTTCTTGCCAATGCTCCTGGAAACACATTTCTTAGGGGACACTGTGTAGCATCTTGATGTCACTTCTTAGTTTAAGGGAACTGAGTGACTTGAGAAGTATGCATTGGGCCTCCTTAGCAGGCCATAACTCATCTGGGAGCTGTGCCAATATGTGGTGTTCTTAAGACTTTTCTGTGATTGTATGTGCGTAAGACCATGTTAACATTTATGCAGCTTCACTAAAATTTAAAGATAAATATAAAATATTGCAATTTATATTTTTTTTGTGGCAAGCATACTGCTGTATTCAAAATGTTTTAGCTAGGCTTTTGATGGCTCACTGGGGGGCGGTTACAATGTTAGCATGGTATGATGCCAGAGCTTTTGGAAGCCAACAGCAGGCTTTTGAACATCATGAAAATGTCAGTGTTTTATACAAAGAGGAACTTGATGCAAGGTAAGAATATTTCTATACAAGAGAGATAGGTTTCAGTGCTTTAGTGTGGTATTCATTATTTCCTCTTGACGTCCTAAGTATTCATTCTGCAGCTCTTTCTCTGCCTTCAGCATGCAAGTGTGCACACACATACTACACATGTGCACGTACACACACAATGATTGGATGAGCTTGCTCTTTTTCAAGAGGGTATTCAAGGGATAGTGAGTATGTTGGAATCATGGAGTCTCAGGGTCTGTGGGTATTATTTAAAGGTCATTCCTTCTATTTTTTTGATGATGGGCAAAAATACTGCTTAGAAGTCCAGATGTTTGAGTTTTTGGGAGCACTGGGCAGCCTACTGTACCTAGAGTCAGAAAATCTATGTTCAGTTCCAGTCTCTGCCATTTCCTAGCTCTTTTGCCCATCGGTAAGTGATTTCACCTTTCTAAGCCTCACCTTTTTCATTTATTAACTAGAAACAATAATAGGTGTCTTCTGCATTTCATAAGGTTAAGTGAATGTGAAATAACATAATATACAATAAGCCCTGTGAAAATGCTTGTAAAACACCTGCCAATGATAAATGGGTATCATGTTTACCATGTGTCCTTTTTACTATGAGTTTCCACTATAAGGCAGTTCTTACTTTCTTTTTACAGTACAAACCTTTTCTTCTCATTTTTTTTTCTGTTAGGATGCTTATGTTTTACCACATGGCATATCCCTTGGTGCTAATCTTGCTGCTTCATGAGGATGTTTATTTGCCTACCTGTCTTAATTGCTTAATAAGGCCTCCATATACATCTCTGTGTATGAAGAGATCTTTCCCCTGGTGTTAAATGTGAAGCGATTATTCCAAGATCAAGAAGAAAGCGTTAATGTAAATATAATTGATGTGGCCACTGAATGTTACATGGCCACAGAAATAGTTTGTTTTCTTATTTAAATGTTATTTACACTATGGGTCATAATCACTCATTTTCTGCTGTTTGTTACCCATGTATAAGGCAGGTCAAGCTCTTAGAAGATATTCAGAGATAGGGAGATAGGAGTCTTGTACTTTTGGCAGCTTTATCTTTTTATGGTTTCTTTTTTCTTCTTCTCTTTCTTTCTCCCTCTCTCCCTCTCTCCCCCTGTTCCTTTTTCTTCTACCCTTTCCTTTCTCCCTCTCCTTCCCTCCCTCTCTCTTCTTCCCTTCCCTCCCTTCCTTCCCTTCCTTCCATTCTTAAACTTCCTGTCTTTTTCAAGTCATTTATTTTCAGTGGCCTTTCTGTGACCTAATTTCATTTCATGATGGCATCTGGGTGTATCTGTCTACAGTCTGACCTACCAGGAGTTTGTGGAGTCTCGGACAGGTCATTTGTGTTTCTGTGTATAGGAGGTCTCAGAAAAGCCTTGCGAATTTTAGAGGCTATGCAGCCTTCTGTAATCTGGTTTTGGTTTTACCTCTCAGGAAACTGGCTGCCTCCTTTTGTTTTCTTCTTATTTCCCTATATGTAATCTTTACCTTTTAACTGTGAGGAATTAAATTATCAAGAAATTAGTGTTCTTAGGGAGCACTGGCTTTCGTTGTTCTCATGCCCTTGCTTCAATCACTTTTGGTGTCCTGTTTCCATCTTTAATAACTCACAATCTCATCTGCATATGTATGAGTTATTATGCAATTACATGGGCTTGTAAGTGCTCATTGTATAAAGTACTTTTGTTTGAATTGTCCACAGTTTGTAGGGTGTCATGGACCTGTACCTGGCATAAAAAGGCATGTACATGTGGCATTGGTTACAGTGCGATTATGCTCTGTTTTGATGGATCCCTGGAACATGATTCTGTGCTATTCTTTCTCTCCTTGGCATCTTCCTTGGAAACTTCTTAGCAGATTTTGGGTCACATAAATCTCTTTGTAAAAGGAATGTCTTCCCCACTTGTGACCCTGTACTCTCTCACCTCATGCTTTGTTGGCTCTCTAGTTTCCTCAGTTGTACTTTTCCTACTGAAGTTTTACCAATTCATTTTTAACCATTTGGCCAGTGTCCCATCTTCATCTTTTGGCCCCTAATTTCCAGATTTCTTTTCTGCCATTTTCAGTGAATTTCATTGCTCATCTACATCTTCTCTCCTTTCTCGATGGTTTTTTTGTGAGCTTCCTGGGGATTAACATTCTCAACTGCATTGGTCTTTATCTTTGCTTCTGTTACCCACGAGCTATCTTGACACTCACTTCCTATTTTTTCCAATATCTCATGTTCTCTGACCACCTCCATTATCTCTTCACATTTTCATTTCTCCTGTTGAACATGGTTTTTATCCTTATTGGGACCACCAACCTTGGCACTTCTTCCTGTTTTTCCCTTCATCATCAGTGGTCCTCACTCTCTTCCCTCTCTTTAGGCTCCTTCTTCTTACCCTACAAATGCTCTCAATTATTTATCCACCTATTCCTGTCCTATCACCAACTTGTCCATCGCCCCAAACCTGCCAACCAAAATTTCCCTTCTCTTCTAAACTTCTTGAAAGAGTAGACAAAAAGGGACCCTAATAGGTGCACATGAGCATTATGCTCCTACGATCCCTGAAAATTTTCAAGCGTATTTTGAAGTCATTGATTTCTCTGTAGCAGTCAACATCATCAGCTTGGAAACTTTACCTCTAGGCTGTCGTGCGATTGGTGCTTGTATATTGGTAAGTAATTGCTCCCTCTCCTTTTCCTTTTATGGCAGTGTCATCTTCTTACTATCTCCTAGTTATAGCTATTCATTAAGATTTTTTTGGCCTTGTCCTCTTTTTCTTTTCATTTTCTCTGCCAGTGGTCCTACTTATTTCCACGGTTTCAAATCTTACCTCATCGTGGGTGACTCCAATGTTGATGTTGAAGTCCAGCCTGCCTCCTCAGGTCCCATCCTCTATTTATACCAGGCTAATTGCACTTCAGACTTAAGGAGAAGAAAGTGAAATTTACTTTTCTCTTCCTCAAAACTAGGTTTCCCTTTCCATATTCCCTTTTTATCTATTCTTGGCAGTATGATTGTCGTAGGTAGTTGCCTTAGCTTGAAACTTTTGAGTGATATTTGAGTCTTTCTTTTCCCCATTTAGTTGGTGAATGAATTCTGTGGATTTCTATTTCCACTATTGTTGTCTACTAAATAATTATTTCATTTTAAAAAATCTATTTTAAGGAACCTTGATATGATGAGGACAGCAACATGTTCAGAGAGGGGATTTCCTCTCCCAGTGCTAGGAAATGAGCCATCAATAGTCTAAAGCAACTAGGGTGAACCCATTCTCCATGGACATAGATTGATTTAGAGATAGGCATGTGACCCAGTTCTGACCAACGAGACATAAAGAGATATTTGTTGAGAAGGCTTCTGGGAAGGATTTTGTTCTTTTATAAAAAGAAAGTAAGGGGACCCTACCCACCTTTTTCTTCCTCAATTGCTGTTGTCTTGGAGCTGCAGTAATTGGCTTAGACCAGTGAGGTGAACACAAGGACAAAAAGCCAGCACAATAGAGGAAAGACAGAAGGAAACTAAATCCTTTATGGTAGAGTTTAGGCACTGTACTGATTTTGGAACCATCTACTTCCAGGCTTTTGTTGTGAGAGAGAATTAAATGTCTTTGTTTTTTTTAGCCATTATGCTGTTACTTGCAAGTGAGCATATTCATATTCATAAAATTTCCAAAATCTTTCTCGGATCATTTTAAAATTCCTTTTAAATTCCCTTTGCTTTTTCATAGCACTCATCTCAATTTACAAGTATATAGTTGTTTGATTACCAGTTTAACTGTTGATAATCCCTATTAGACAGTAAGAGGATAAAATTCTTTTTCTATTTTGCTGTCTCTTAAGTATATAGCATAGAACCTAGCATTGAGTGCTAGGAAATAATTATTAAATTAATAATTAAAGAAACAAAATAAACTGATACCTAGGAAATGAAATGTTTTTCCAGATAGCATCTAGGGGCTGAGTGTAGAACGCTGTCTTTATTATTAATGATATAATAGTGGATGATTCAGATACTGCTCCTTGACTCTTTAAAGTGTGAGGCCATGGAAATGAGTGGATAAGGTCAGATGTTAGAGATGCCAGCATTTGAATCAAAGTTCAAATATGACCCCCAGGACTATTTCTGACCTCTTGACTCCAGGAGCTAACTTTTCATACTCCTTCAGTGACAGGTGAGATACTCAAACCATTTTGTATCTGATAAATTCATTAGCATATTAACCAAAATTGGCTGGGGCAGTTGGATAGCCATAGCTCTTAAAGCTACATTCAAAGTCAGATTTCTTTTTCAAGTGGCAATTAATGAGAAATGGAAAATGAGCCCTAACCTGACCAGTCATTTTGAGTACTGCAGAAACCAAGACTTTATTTTGGAGAGAGAGGCACCACTTTGCTTAATGAACTTGTCCCTTCAGCATTTTTTTAAATGTGTCTCTGTGATGTGCTCCTGTCTCCTCCGTATCCTCTACGTGGCTATCTTCAGATTTTTTTTGTTATTGACTACCTCCTTAATTTCTTCCCTGTATAACTTCAGCCCACAAAGTTCTTTCCTTTCAACTTCATTAACTTTTGTCTGGACTCTATAATACATCTGATTCTTTAATACATCTAATTCTCTGCGTTTGCTAGTTCTTTCCTCTGTGCCCTCTCCCCCCTACTCCCAATTGAAAGCTTCTCGAGAGTGGACACTGGTACTCAAGTCTTATGGTACCCACAGCCCCTTACAGAGGGTAAGTTTCATGGGACTGCTTAGAGCATTTCATGGTACAAACTAAATGGCCTAACACAAAAACTGAAATCACCAAAAATCAGTAGGAGGAGGGAAACCACTAAGAGCAGGGAAGCTTTTAGTTTTTCTCTTCTATTTTGTTTGATTTTTCTTCAAATGAGTATGTAATATTTAAATTTTAATTATAAACATAAGTAACAAAATAAAACAGAACTGGAAGACTTCTGTATCTAGCAAATGGTTGTTTATGTTTCCCAAGAAACATTCTTTTTCAGAATACCTGAAGATGCTGTGTTAAATATTTAAACATTTCCTTAAATGCTCAATTCAGCTGACAAACTGTAGGGCCACTGCTTTGTGTAACTAAAGGGGAAATGAATAACATTATATGTTCTGTATATGGTGGCTCTGCAAGAAAGCAAAGGAAGTCCTAAAGACAAATATAACAGAAAGCACAAATCCTAAGGGATAACTGAAACTTATAGCTCTCCTGGGGACATTTGTTATTTCCTAGTGGCCAAGAGCTTTTGGTTTCAACAGGCTTTGTAAGTTGGGGGACAGGAGACCAAGCCTACAGCTTGTGAAAGGGAGAATTAGAAAAATAAGAATCTTCCACTAAAAACGAGATATTAAGGCAATTTGGCTTTGAATGGAAGGGAGAAAAATTCCCCAGAAAATTCTTCACCCAGTCCAGCCCTTAGAGTGCAGTTAGGTTGGGAATAATATTACTATTGTGGCCCGAAATTCTCCAAGCTGAGAATTTAGTTCTAAAATGGTCTTGACAAATAATAAACTGGGAAAAATGTTTGCTGCTTATATCACAAATGTAGTTTTAATATTCCTAATATATATAAAGAGCACCTAAAAATAGAATAAACACACTAGTAACCCTATAGAAAAAGATCCTGTACTTGCTCAATTTTTGCTTTATTTTATTTGTAAAGTATATATGATAGATTCAGGATTCTTACAACTTCTTGGTTATGTATACCTTATATTATTAAGATCATTTTTACTCCTAATAAGTCATTTTTACTTTCAAGTCTATTTTGTCTGATATTAATATATCTACCAACGTTCCATTAGTATTTTCTTGGTGTATCTTTTCCATCCCTTTTCTTTCAGTCTTTCTCCCATTACATTTTGGATAGACCTTTTCTTTGTACAACATAGAGCTAGATTTTGTTTTATTAATACAATTAAATATATTTTTGTTAGGTGGATTTAATCCACTCCCTTTCATTTTGATTTATTGGCATATTTGGATTAATTTCTGCCATTGGTTTTTAGTGATTACTTCTAAGTATTTAACATGCTTCATTAGGCTGCTAAGGTGTGAAGTTTTCTACCTCCCCTCAAAAAATACAAGAACTCTAAGAATGCTTTAACTTAAATTTCTGCAGTCTCTATTCTCTATGAGATTGTTGGCTAATATCTTATTTCTACCTTATTTTTAACCAACTTCATAAATTAGTCATTATTATGATAATCAATGTTAATATTTTACATTTCATGCTGTTCATATTTATCAGTATGTTTACTGATTTCTTTGCCTACTTTTTCCTTCTGGGACTCAATTTCATCTAGTTATTCTTTGAGCAAATATCTGGGGATGGTAAACATTTTTAGTTTTTACTGATACTGTTTTGCCCTCCCTTTTGAATCATAGTACATTTAGTTATCCTTCTGGTATCTGTTGTTACTGATGAAAAATCTATTGCCAATCTTAAGATTTATTCCTTCTGTAGGCAATCAGTTTTTCCCTGACCCCTGACCATTTTAAGGTTTTTCAGGTACATTTAATTATTAGCAAGTTTTACCATTATATTTCCAAGTGTGAATTATTTTAATTTATTCTGTTTGACTTTCACTGTGCTACTTCAGTCTTCAGACATGGAAATTTCCTGGTTCATTATGTTACCTGGTTCATTGGCTCTCCCCTATTTTTTCTATTCTCTCCTTATACTTCTATTAAGATTATATTGGACTCACTGTTTCTAACATCTCTTAACTGTTACTTCATTTTTTAAATCTTTCCATCTCTGCTTCTTTCTGGATGATTTCCTCCACTTTGTTTTCCAATTAATTGATTCTTCAGTAGTGTCTAATGTATTTATTATACCCATAAAGTTGCAATTTAAATTACTATATTTTTTATTTCTAGGAGTTTTCTTCTAATTACTGCTTTAATAGCATCCAAAAGTTTTGACATGCAGTAGTTTAAGTATGGTTCAGTTAAAAGTATTTTAAAATTTTAGTTATGACTTCTTTGAGTCATGAATTATACTTAAATATATTTCTTAATTTCTAAATATAATGGAAAGTTTCTAGTTTTTTGTTATTGACATTCATCTTGTGGTCAGAGAAGTTTTATTATTTCAGTCATTTGAAAGTACTTGAGACTTTCTGTTTGGTTAGTATATGATCAGTTTTTATTCCACATATGCCTAAAAGAATGTACATTCTGTACCTTGACCATGAGATAGACTGCCCCTCTCTCTTTTATATGTATATATACATATACATGTGTGTATATATATATATATATATACACACACACATCATGTATAATATCACATTCCCTGTTTTTGTTTTGTTTGTCTCAGTTTTATCTAAAATTATTTAATTTTGTCCTAATTTTCAAAAGAAGTTTTATCTGGGTATAGAATTCTATGATGATATTTGTTTTCTTTCAGCAGATTAAATATATTGTTTCATTCTGTCTTCTGCTGTTGCTGCTAAGTTAGCTGTTATTTGGTCACTCCCTTGAAAATCTCTTTTTCCCACTGTCTACTTTTAAGATTTTTATGTTGACAATTTTCTGTACTTTTTTTTACCTGATCATATATTTAGGTGTGGATTGTTTTTTAAGTTTCCTGCTTGGAGTTTGTTGAATTTATTTAGTCTGGATTTTTGTCTTATCTGTTCTAGAACATTTTCATCTGTTATTTCTTCAAATATTGTCTGCCTCTTTCCCTTCCATATCTTTGTGAAACTCCAGTTAAACACATTAGACCATCTTATTTAGTTTTCTTTTTTTAACCTATTCTTCGTATTTCACATCTCTGTGTCACATGTGCTAAAGTCTAGATAACTTTGTGTGACTTGTCTTCCAGTTTACTTATTTACCTTCTGTGTCTAATCTATTGTTGAATCTGTCCATTAAATGCTGAATTATGTTTCAATTTTTAGAATTTTTATTTCATCAAAGTCCGATCTATCCCTTTTTTATAGTTCCCTATTTAATGCAGATATTTTTAGGGATGTATTTATTCAAGCATTATAAACATAATTATTTTACAATCCATGTTTTATAATTCCAGGTCTGGTTCTGCTAGTTTGTATGAGTGGCACCTTGTTTCCTTATGTGCTTGATTATTTTTAAGCACTAATTTTTAAAAATTGTTTGGGGGCCTAGAGTGAAATCTTTCAGAGAAGATTGGGTTTTTTCCTACCAGGTGCCTAGAGGTAATGAACAAGCTGGGACCGTCTAGGATCAAGTTCACAACTTGAGGTTTTCAAGTCCACCCAAGGGATATGAACAGCCTAGACTATAAAACTATGAAGGCTAGGTTATGGCTTCAACTTTTTGGGTTCAGTTTTTCTTTGTCAATGTTCCTTCTTTTTTTTTTTTTTCCCCCTCCATTGTAGTAGTCATTACTAGTATAATTTTCCTGATTTACCTTTAAGCCAGGACTCTAAAAGACTACACTCTGAGGATAAATGTGGAGAGGGTTTCTACTTTGGGTGACTCTTGACCTTGACCCCCCTTTCTCCACAAGGTTGCCAAAACCAAAACTCAAGTTTGAATCAACAAATGCTCTAGGTCTGAGTGGCCTCAGTACTCTGGTTACCTTTCTGCATTTCTTCTTTCAACTTAGCTTTTGGACTGGTAGTTCCTAATCATTTTGTTGATATTTTGATGCTTTTAAGGAGGTATTTTAAATATTTTATTCAGCTTTTTTATTTTCAAAGAGCAGGCTGGTCTGAATAATCTAATTCACCATTATGGGAAATGAGAGTTGGCTATTGATTTTTTAAAAAATATTGTGAGCTACCTTACCAAACTATCTTACTGTTTATAACAACTTTTTAGTTTATTCATTTATTTATGCAATCATAATTCCTGCAAAGAATGATAATTTTTTCTTTTTTAGTAATAATAGTGATACTTTTATTCGTATCTATTTTGACAGGAATCTTTTTGGTACTTCTTGGTTATGCATGATACTGGCATTTGATTTGTGTGTGCTTTATCTACTTGTGTATGTATTTGTTTATGTTACGTATGTTTATATTAAGTAAGTATATTATATTAATGGTAAATATGTTTACATCAACTTTATTTTCACCAAGGGGCTCTAAGAGGAATTTATAGTGAATTGTGTGCCTTTTCCCATCTACCAAAATGGCCATATGATATACCACTACTGTGTCCTCTCTTTGGATGAATTATATTTGTATATTACCTATTAGTGAATTATCCTTACATGTTCGAATGACATGTAATAAATTTTCTTGGTCACAGTATTAGTTATCTATAGCTGCCTAACAAATTACTACAACTTAGCAGCTTAGAGCAGTGTGTTTATTATATCAGTTTCTCTGAGTCAGGAGTCCAGGCATTACTTAGCTGGGTCTTCTGCATCTCTGCAGTAGCTTAGATCTAATCCGAAGCTTGGCTGGGGAAGGATCTCTTTCTCAATTTGTGCAGTTCTTGGCAGAATTCAGTGTTTTTTTGCAGGTTGTCAGATTACAAGCCTCTGTATCTTGCTGGCTGGAGCCTGCCCTCAGTTCCTTGCCATGTGGCTATCTCCATAAACAGCTCATAACATGGTAGATTGCTTCTTCAAAGGCAGCAAGAGAGAATTCTCAGCAAAACAGACATTACAGTATTACACAGTGTGATTACATACACATTATCACATATAGCCTGTCACCTTTGCTGTATTGGTTAGAAGCAAGTTGTACTCTCCCATTTAAGGAGAGGTGATTACAAAAGATGTGTCTGGTTTTGGTTTTGGTTTAGACATTATGAATTGATTGCAAGTGGCAGAAAATGGCATACATAAGATAGACATTTATTTCTCTCTCATCTAAACATCTTCAGTTCAGCAGCCTAGGGCTGGTGTGGCAGCCCTGCCCCAGGGAGACAACGGAGTCTCAAGTTCCTTCCAGTCACATTGTGATGCCCTTCCTAAGCAGTTACCGTTTTCTTGTCATCCTACATGGCTTGATGTGCATTTCAGAGAACAGAGTAGAAGCAGGGACATGGAAGAGGAGGCAAATGACTGAGAGGTCTTTTAAGGATGATCCTAAAAGCTGTTAAATGATGCTTCTGCTTATACCACATTGGTCAAAAATGTAGTCTTGGTACTTTATTTGCCCAGTAATACTTTTGCTACTGTGGAAGAATGGGAGAACAGATCATGAGGGACCACTAGCAGTTTCTGCCACAGCTAGCTGTCAGCTTAAAAAAAAAAAAGTTTCTTTTTTCTCTGGAATAGGTTAGCATAAAATTATTTTGTTGAAACTGGAAAAGATAATCTGAGAAAATACCGATGACTCAGTTTCTTTTATGTAGAATGGGCAGGACTTGAAGAGCACAGTATACCAGAGAGGTTTGGATTCACCTGGACTAAGTACAGTGTGGATATGAAAAAGTCTGGTTGTGGAAAAGGAAGCTGCTAGGGGCAGAGGTCTTACATATATTGTTTCATTTAATCCTTGCAAGAACTCTTGGGGTAGGTAATAGTAGTCTGGCTTTAAAGAAGGGGATATTTGCCCAAAGGCACTCAGATAATTTATGAGAAGGCTATACTTTAAATCCAGAGCTTTGATATCAAAGCCCATGTTTTTTTCTATAGTTTGAAGAGTTAACAGACTCCCACAGAAAGGGCCATCCCTCTAAGGGTCTTGAATTAGGGACCTTAGTCTTTTTCTTAATCAGTTACACAAGCTCTTGACTTCGATATTTTGAGCTTGCAGGGAATGAGATGGGGAAGGAACAGATAGAATTTATGGATATCTCCTCATTCGAGCCAGCTCCCATAGACAATAGTCTGAGTGGTAGTCAGGATGTAACCTGATAAAAGTCAGTTTTGTACCTTTCTTTCCTTCCATGGTCCACTTATGCATTAGGAAGTATCAGATGGGCATTTGAGCCTCATTAGGAATTTCATGCCCATAGGCTTTTGCCCACTGGTAACAAATCCTGAAAACAGTTCTGACCAGCCTTTCCAGAAATAGGCCTGGTCATACTGAGCAAGCATGTCTCAAACTCTGCTGCTTTGGTTCATTTTTTCAGAATAGTCAAACCCCTTCTGAGTGGTGTCTCTATGAAATTTAAATCACAGGGTCATAAATGGAGAACTTCTACTCTCTTCTCTCACTCCTGTCAAGTACTTCTGAATATTTTATTGAATTCTGATCAGTTAGAAGTTTTCTCTCCCAGCCTTCTGCTGGTAACAGAAGTCCTTATTTAAAGAGGAGAATTCATAAAGGGTAGGGAGAAGGCAGTAATTGAGAGATGGCAGGAAATATCGACCCTGTCCCCTGTTGATGATAGCCACACTTTGCAGCCTGTGCTGCCAGGGCTGGGTAGAAGATTGGTGGGTGAGTCTCAGGGCTTTTTCAGGAAGTTGGCTGTATCCCATTATCTCGGAATGTGTGTGAAGTGTTTAGCAAAACAGCACTGGGTAAAGGCTGTCATGTGGCTGCAGAATGGAAGGATTTCTTTGTATTGGGCAATCCATAATCCCTTTGTTTCAGAGAAATCTCTAAAACTGACTTCCCAGGCTGCCCCCAGCCCCCACTGTGTTTCATCTGCATATACAACCTTGAGGTTTAAAGCTAATTTATTTCTATCTCATTTTCTCTCAGCCTTTATACTACATTTAATCAGTTGCTTTGGTCCTACTGTTACTTTATCCAGGCTTGCCAGGAAAGGATTATTGCTGGGCCCTGATGCCCCAGGCTCATCTAGAGCATCTGGCCAACATGCCAGAACACAGAATATCTCAGAGGCTTTTGCTCTCAAACTGTCAAGTACAAGGTAGTTTTAGGCTGTCATGGAGCCTTCCTTTTGCAAAGCACCCAGAAAATGGGAAGGCTAAAGGGAACTGAAGGCTCTTTTTAAAAGCCAACTGGAAAAGTGTATGAAAAATAAAATGCAAGGCACCTGCTGAATTCCCAGGTATCCTCCCCAAGTCATTTTTTGTGGTTAGGTCATGGCAAGAACTTGAGGACAGAGGCTGCCTCAGTAGGTTTCTCATGGCAAGAACTTGAGGACAGAGGCTGCCTCAGTAGGTTTCTGGTTAGCATTAGACTGGGAGTTCTGGGGGCATTCTGAGGGACTTTACCTCACAGTGGTTGCTCTGGTACCTTCACTCTGAGCAAGTGAATTTTCACAGTCCCCATTGTCTTGGTAGAAAACTCTTTTGGGTGTGTGTGTCCTCGCATTGAGGCGAGCACTAAGATTCCAAGAGAAGCAGTGGTCAAGCAGAAAGTGGGCCCAGGACTAAACTTGTTGGGCAGTTCTCAGCCAGCAAAAGAGGACAGGAATAGGCAAGCCCTGGAGCGTACCTGTGGCATTTAACATGAAATCCCTGTTGCCCAGATGCTTTTGCCAAAGAGCTGTGGACAGTGATCAGTAGCTGAATGGAAAGGAGCTTCAAATACCCTTCAGTACCTCTGCCAGTTGATTTGTTCGACCACATAGCCAGCTGGCAGCCAGAATGAGAAAATGAGTAAGAAGCTCTGATTTTTTAGGCGAAGTAAGATGGCTTATAGGTAGCATTCCAGTCAGAGAACTCCTGGGATCTGGAACAATGAGTTCCTGCAAAATTGAGATAAAGTCCCCTCTAGTCCTGTAACTCAAAGTGAACTTTGTCTTAAATGAGTTACAATTTCTCTTTTTGCAAAGGTGAGAAACTATTGGGGGCTTTCAAGCTAGATGATGCCTTGATGCTAAATGGAGAAATGGGTGTCTTATACAGAATTGTAGCCTGCCTGCCCTCCCACCCTCTTCTTTCCCCTCCCTTCATTGTTGACTACCACCTGTCTTCAAATATTCATAATGGCCACTTAGGTCCCTATATCTCTCTTGCTATGGTTAAACTTGGTCCTGTGTTCTTGAAGTCTGAACCCAAATGTTCACTAAAACTGCATGGCTAAGGACATGTAAGATTTTTGTTTCCCCCATGGAATGTAGTCTTACTTCTCTGTAGTGTTTTGGTATATTCTCAGATTAGTGTCTGTGAGGTGACTTTCATAAATTAAAATTTAATGTCCAACTCTGATTTGGTAATGTATTTACATGGTTAAAAAATCAAAGGACACCAAAGGGCTGTGGCAAAAATACTTCCTCCCACTTCACTTCTGTGCTTTCCAGCTTCCCTTCCTCAAGGCAACCAGTGTTGCCAGTTTCTTCTAGAGTTTTATGCATATTCAAGCACATAACACCCATATAGTATTTTTCCCATTTTTACACAAAAGGTAGGTTACTACATATACATGATTCTACAATTTGCCTTTTTCATTTAACAACTTATCTTGGTTAGCATTTTTTGTTAGTATATAAAGAGCTTCTTAGGAGGTGGCTTTTGTTTTTAATAAATGTAGAATGACTCAAGTGGAAGCTTTTGGGAAAATGTGTTAATTGACTGATGTTTAAAAATGACAGTGCTCCAATTAATTAGACTTATTACTAGGCAAAACTTATTGTTTAAATGAAGGATATATTTGATTGTTGTGTCTAAGAAGTGATTATGATGGCTTTTTAGAGCCAGTATGACTCATAGAGCATCTTTGATGATAAGTCTGGAGTCAGTGTGTGGTTAGTTTTGATTGGGAGTTTGTGCAATTCAGAAGTTTAGTTTAAAACCTGTTAAGGCAATAAAGCAGCCACATACTAGGTCTCCTTGGCCGCATTGTTTCCCATCCACTGTTTTGGGACTGTTTTGTAACAATCAGGTGTAAGGGGCTGTGCTAGATTTATCATGGCCACTAGGCAGTTTGGACTCTGGAAATGCCAAGATGCTTTGTCTTTGTAACTGAAAAGTGAAAAATAAAAGCTTGGCTATTTGCATTTTTCTCGCTGAAACCTGCTGACAAGTTGGGAATGCTTCCAGACCCAGGTTGCTGACTGGTTGGGCCGTGGCCCTTTAATGGTCATGTTCCTGGTAAAGAGACAATCCTCAGAGGGATGGGGGGATGAGTTGGGTGTGGGTAAGAGGGCCCATCTTGAGTGTTTGCCAGGGCAGCCAGTTTAATGCTTCTAGGAGAGCCAGGCTATTTGCAGAAGATGGAAGTCACCTTTCTTTCCCTTTAGAGGGGTGTGAGGGCTTAAAATCCTGAGGACCAGCTTAAGACACCCAGAGGTCCTAAACACTGAAAAGAATATGGTACCTGTCCTCTTCCATCCTCCCTCCCCACAAATAGATAATTCAAAATAAAAATAATTTGGAAATTTAAATTGTCCACTGTCCTCAGGATGGATGACTAGATTTTTAAAAAGAGTATATCACACATCAAATTGACTCAATTTTTTTTGTTTTTTTGGGTATGCATGCTTTGCTGTTGCCCAAGGACAAATTGTCTATTTTATGATCCAACATTAAGAGATTCTAGTTTTGAAGAGCTGCCCTCTTTCTAGGATTTGGGTGGTGGAAATTATTTTACAATGTCAAGAATTTTGAAGTTTTAAAAAAAGTTTTCTTTAATATAAATATCTTTACCCAAACTAAACATTAAAATAGCTCCGAAATTTTCCTTCAAGAAGTACATTTTCTTCTTGAGTGATCCATGATGAAATCAGTCTTAATTTCAGTTCAACTGGTGTGTAAAAACACACAGTGAGTGATTATTAGTCCCCGAAGGAGACAAGACAGATGGAGCCCAGAATGGAATTGGCTTTATGATTAATTGAATCCTTGAAGAGCTGAACAGAGAGCTGATTCGGCCCAATCAGTGCCTTGAGACAGCTTGTGCTGTCCCGGGTTTGAGAGAGAGGAAAGGGTCACAATAACCCAGATTTATCCTTTACTAAAATGGATTGGATGTATGCACCAGACGGTTCCCATTTTTAAACCATTGATGCAGGATAATTGGAATGGAAACAAACAAGATTAGAACTAGATTACAGGTATTTGTGCAAGTTGCCTCTTTAATCAGAGTCCATGATTTGGTCTGAGCATGCGTTATCATTAGAATGAATCATTGAAACTTAGCAGCACATCTGGAGCTGTCCAGCAAGAAGGGAAGAGGGAGGAAGGGGAGACTAGAGCTGCTTGGCCTTGGGACTAGTACAACTGTAAAGTGGTTTTCTGTCTTTTTGAGCAGAAGTGTTACGAGAGAATTTTAATTTTGCTCTTTTTTTCTTTTCAGCAGGGATGCATAATGTATAGGTTTGAAATGACTGCCTCTTCTCCACAGTGAATAGATGAATGTGTTCTTTTTTAATGTTTGGATCAAATGACAGCTGCTGCCTGTGGGGACCCTGCAATCCAGGGAGTGGGAAGGAAAAAGCTTGGTGTTGTGGGGCACTGCAGCCACATTATTCGGGTCTATGAGGATGATGGGAGCCTTGGTACCTTGCTAGGAGGCCTTTTAGTGCAGAATATCAACTGTGGCGCTAGAGAGCTCGGGTTTGCCTTCATGGACAAGCTACCCTTTCTGGGTCAGGAGCTGAGGCAGGAAGCCCAAGTTCTCTCTCAACCCTCTCCCACCACTAACTTTAGCCATGGGTTTGGGGTGGGGGAGGGTGGGGGTGATCTAGTCCTGAACTCAGGAGTCTGGACACATGAGTCACAGTCTCAGGTCGATAGCCAGCTAACTGACATTTGAGTAATCATTTTACTTTTATGAAAACGGAAGGACTAGAAATCTGAAGTACTTTATGGCTGGAGAAGTGTACCACTGTCCTTTTCCTTCCTGAGTTTTCTTCCAGGTGTTGGTGCTTATGCCAAGTCCCTGGCAGCATGCTGAGTTCAGGTCCATAGAAGTCCCCCAGATAGGCAAGCTTCACCCTTACCTTTTAACTGTGTTTTTTTTTTTTCCTCCCTTTTTTCCATTTTAAGCTACGAGTCAGGCTGTAGGCAGCTCATTTATATGGGAGCCAACCAGAGGGAAAGCCGCTTGAAGTCTACTTTTGTTTTGCCACCAGAGATGTTTTCCTCTTGAACTGCTAACCAGGCAGGTCAGAGAGAATCATAAGGGATCTTGATTGTCTCTAGATGAAAATAAGTACAGCAAAGCACCTCAGAAGGGGGTGAAAAAAAAATCTTGATGACATTTCTTAACTCTAGCATGCTCCAAATTGAACATACCTAAAAAGGTACTGTCCCCAAGGGAAAGAGGTGAGGTTTCTTGGTCCCACATCAGAGAATGTGAAATCAAGGCTCATGCCACACCTTCAGACCATTGTAGAGCTCAGAACTGAGCCTTGCTTTTCTTCTCCCCATTTCCCACTGCCATGTCCTGCTGTTACCTTGGCCCCACTTAGCTACTCCAGCCCATAGCTTCCACTGCTGTCATTGTCTTAGGCACAAAGGAGTTTAATTTGCTTATTTTATTGAAGTCCGCTTTGTGAAGAATAGCGCTTAACAAGTATCTAATTCCCCTGTGTCCCATACAGCCTTTGTTCTTATCAGAGGCATCTTTTTTGCCTTTCCAGCTCAGCCTCAGCTGAACCCTCCCCCCACCTCCCTAGCCTGGACCCCAAGAGCAAGCAGTAGTCAGCAGATTTTTCTACTTGCTTTTGTGTGGGTACTTGGGGATGGATGGGGAGTGGCAGTCCTGGTTAGGCAACCATGTATGGGAAGGGAGGAGTTGACTGAACACTGCCAGTCTTGCCTGGGACTAAGTAACCCTTGGCATCCAGGGACTGAAGAACTCATTCCTCTTTTTTGCCCTTGAGTCTGGCTCTTACTTCCTGTCTGCCCAGAGAAATACTTCTGGAGTCCTGGAAATGTAGCTGCTCTATTCGGTGACAAAAGGATAGGTTACACATGTAAGCCTGCTGGTTATATAAGGTGGAAGAGGAACTTAGCAATGTCTACCTTAACCTTTGAGTCTCTAGACTTTGCTTGGAACCTGTCCTCTGGAGCAGGGGAAAATTCTAGCCACCGTTCTAATCCCCTAACAAGGCCCAATATGACAGGAAGCTCTTATTTTAGCCTCCAGGATGACACTACTTATGGCTCTTGTGTCTCAGCTATCTCTCTAATGCCCAGTGCTGTCACAGGGTATGTATCAGAGAGCTGTCTGAATGAGCTATTCCCAGCAGAAGAATCTCTTGTCTGGGAGTAGCTTAGGATCTATCTCTAGGAGGAGATGTGCCAACTAGGCTTTTATCTCATGGAGACTGTTTCTTTCTGCTTGGGCATCAGTGTTGTTCACATTCACAGTTATTGCCAGGCTCCCTGTCCCTTTTCTTTTCTTGGGAGCAGTGTTCTCTATTGTGACTGGGTAAGTGGACAAGCTCTATTGGGGAGGCCTGGTGGAACATAGGAGACACGTTAGGGTGGAATGGGTGGTGGTACAACACACATATACTTGGACACTTATCCCCTGTACATCTCATGCAGTATGAAAGGACCTGTCCTTGCCCTGCTCCCCGTTCTTTCTGGCACCCCAGCCTCTGGACTACTAGGCAAATGTGATTCTTAGTGACGAGCTGGAAGGGGAGGACTAAGCCAGGTAGCAGTCATGGCTATGGGCTTCCTATCAAGAGGGATGCTTTTTGGAATAGTACATGATGCTTCTCTCCCCTGCCCCTCACGGGTGTGTTGATAAGTAACTTTGTCTCCTATACATCCCACAAGAACCACGCTGGGAAGCCCAACAGGAAGCAGAGATGCCATCCAGGGATACAGAGAGACCCAGAGGCCAGAAGCATCAGAAGCCCACTGATTTGCACAGTAACTTGCCAAAGCCCTTGGCCTCTCTGTACTCTTACCTAGAAGAGGGGGAATATTCTTTTACACCTCTTGGTGCCATGGAAAGAGGTGAAACTACCCCTATAAAATGCTCTGATTGTCTTGGAAGAAAACTGCTGTATCTCTGCCAGTTCAAGTTGTTGTAAATAGCGACACTTGAAAATTGATAGGGCATCACTCTGAGGAGCTGCAAATACTGCCCACACCTGTTTGTCTTCCAATTTATTATCACCTTTTCCTAAAGAAGGGAGGGGGAGATGCTCCTTGCCCTGCACACCTCACTGATGGTGGGAGGATTAACCAAAAGATAATAAGTACAGCTGTGAACTAGGCAAAGACATTTGGCAGTGGAGATTGTCGCTCATGGTGAACAGGCTCAGAGAGGCCAGGTCATTTGGCAAGTGTCTTTTGTTATCTGTTAGAGTCTATGGGGCTAAAAAGATGTATTTGGCATATTTACTACCTTCAATATGTTTAGAGTTTAGACAAAGGCATGAAGAATGTTTAGAAATTACCGGAGTACCTACAATAGTCCAGACACTGAGCTAAGAGGTTTATATGCATTTTTTGTCATTTAATCTGTCCAAGTACATAATATTATGAATAAATACAATTATCTTTTCCATTTTACACATGAGGAAACTGAGGTCTAGGGAGGTCAAGTACTTCCTTAGGGTCACATAGCTAGACTGTGGTTTGATCTAAGACATAATCTAGGCATTGTGACATACCAAGTGATGATAAATGCATAGAGACAGAGACACTGAGAGGTAAGTAGGGGAGGAGAAAAGAATAGTGATGGGAGCAGGATGGAGAGAGAGGTTGAGAGAGCTAGCTAGATATCTGCGTTCCTATTGTTTTCTCTGCCCATGAGTGATAATCCACCTTATTCTTTATTTCCATGTGCCATAGGGCAGATCCAAACCCAGTAGGATGTGTTTCAGGAGTGGGCAGTAGATAAGAAACTTGATTTAGAGGCTCACCAATCCCATAAAATAACTCTTATCAAACACTCCTGAGGTGGACTTTGTCCCTTGGGGAACGTAGTTTGGGGTTTCTTCCCTCTTTTTTTGATAAATTGAGTTCTGGTGCCTCTGTAGTTGAATTCTTTACTGGGGTCCTTCATTCACTTGCCCTTCCTCACCAAGGGGTCCTTTTGAAGTCAAAGACTGTGCATCTCAGCTTGTGGTATTGGGCCCTGAATTCCTCTCAGAAGAAATCCTCTCCTTATTGCTAGGGACAGACACCCAGGATGAACTTCTGATGCAAATGTGAGCCTGCCATGATAGATAGTATTAGACCTAGCATACAGGGAGTAGAGTTTGCCTGTTGTCACCAAGCACAAGAGGGGGACCCTGCCATTGAGGAGAGGGTCAAGCACAGTATTTTTAGCAAGCAATCCTTTACCATTTCTTTAGCCATTTAAAAAATAGATACTACTCTTTCTTTCTAATTTGCACCATTTGTCATCCTCTCTCTTTGCTTTTCACATACTAAACGGTTCATAAATATTTACCCTCCTAGAGGCAACTCTGCATGTGCGCACCTCTCTCTCCAACTCATCCTGCCCTTCCTTTCCTATCATGAAAGGTAACATAGTGGAAAATAGTGGAAGGCAGGAAATGGAAAGAAAGCAGGGTCCCTTGACTTTGAACCCTTTGATGCTACAAATGATGAGTTCACATGCCTCTGTTCCATATTCCTGTTTGTCTGTGAGATTACCTCTCCCCCTGCCCCGGTTGTCCAAACTATCTGCCTTTTTCAGAACTCAGCCAACCTTGAGGTCCCATGCCATACTTCTACCCTCTTTGCTTGGCTGGTGAAATGCCTCCCCTTGGCAATCAAGTCCATGATCCCTGCAGTGCTTTGATGAGGTTCTGTGGCTTGGATGTTCAGCTCTTCAGATTTTTTGTTGTTCTCAGCACAGGGTAGGTGAGAGGAGTAGGGAGCCAGCTTTTACCTCCTATTTTCTAGTAAAACTTTGCTTGTTGGCCACACTGACATAAAAGCCCTAGCAATTCTGAACAACAAAGGAGCTTGGAGCCCAGCTCAGGGATGTTAAGCTGAGCTGAGGGCTCTGGAAAAAACCTCTCCCACTTGTAGCTGGGCCCCTCTGCCTGGTATGTTTTCATTCCTCTGCCATTGTTCTGTCTTTAGGCTCTCCGGAGTGACTGAAAAGACAGGATGACTGTGTGAGCATTCAAATGAGGGAGTTGGTTATTGTTGATGTGTACTTCTCAGCTGTGTTGCATCTAGGGCCTCTCGATGCCTTTTCCCCATACTCCGTGGAAGATGACATTCTCTATCTCTCAATATCTTCTCTAGGCCAGAAATGATTCCAGATGTCATCTTATTTTTACTTTTGTCTCCTAGCAAGGAAGCCCTCTCTCATAGCCCATCTCAACACTTACCTCTTCTGGCCTTAAAAGTTTATTCATTTGAAAAATATGTATTGAGTACCAAGTATGTGCTAGGTACCCTGCTGTACTGGGAATATGGTGGTAAGCATGACAGATTGGTCTTGCTTCTTAAATAGTTTATCTTTTAGTAAAAAAAAAAAAAAATAAAGTCAGTTACATTACTATAAGAAAGGTTTATGACAAACCACAGAATGAGAGAAAAATTTTACAAATCATATATCTGATAAGAGACTTGTATCTAGAATATGTAAAGAACTCTTACAATTCAATAATAAAAAAACTACCCTATTAAAAATATAGGCAAACGATCTGAATAGACAGCTGTCCAAGGAAGATATGCACTGGCTGATAAGCACATGAAAAGACGTTTAACATTATTAGTCACCAGGGAAATGCAAATCAAAGCCACAATGAGGTAACACTTTACACTCACTAGAATAACTATTAATCAAAAGGACAGATAATAACAAGTGTTTGGTGAGAATGTAGAGAAATTGGAACCCTCGTACACTGCTAGAGGGAATTTAAAATGATTCAGTCACATTGGAAAACAATGTGTCAGTTCCTCCAGTGGTCAAACAGTGTTACCATATGACCCAGTAGTTCTACCCGTAGGTGTATACCTAAGACAAGTGAAAACATATGTCCACACAAAAACTTATATGTGAATATGCATAGCAGTAGCATTAACATTCATAATATCCAAACAGCAGAAACAACCCATATGTTCATCATCTGATAAATGGATAAATACAATGTGGTTTATCCATACAATGGAGTATTATTTGACAAAAGAAATGAAGTACTGTTAAATGCTACATACACATGGATGAAATTTTAAAACATGCTACATGAAAAAAATCACAAAGGATTGCATATAATATGATTTCATTTATATAAAATGTCCAGATGAGGCAAATTTATAGAACCAAAAGGTAAATTAGTGCATTGCCAAATCCTGGGAGAGAGACGGGATTAGGGAGAAATGGGGAGTGATTGCTATGGCTTTTCAGGAGATGGTGGGTGGAGAAATGTTTTAAATGATTGTAGTGATGATTGCACAACTCTGCGAATATACTGAAAGCTATTGGATTGTATGGTGAATTGTATGGTATGTGAATTATATCTCGACAAAGCTGTTTTTAAAAGTCAGTGGCGTTATGAAGAAAATAAAATAGGATGACGCAGGGAATTTTTAGTTGAGTTAGTTGGAGAGGACTTTCCCAAGAGCTGTCATTCTGGCCTCAACTCAAATGTCAAGATAGAGTTAGCCATGCACACATTAGGCTAAGAGTTTTCCAGGCAGGGGGAATAAATAGCCAGTGCAAGGGCCCTAAGGCAGAGATAAGTCTGGCTAGTCAGTGAGGCAGCCAGAAGGCCAGTGTTGCCAGAGTGGAGTGAGCCAGAGGGAGACCAAGAAGTGAGGTTGGGGAAGTTGGCAATGCTCAGAGAGAGACCAAGATAAGATATATTTGGATTTTACTCTAAAGGTAACGGTAAGCCACTGGTGGCTTTTAATGAGAGGAGTAACAATTTCTGATTTATATTTTTGAATGATTCTTCTGGTTGCTTTGTGTGAAGGAAGTCTTCATGTTTTCAGAATATAGAGCTTACTACCTTTTTATTTTATACCTCTAACAGTAGACAGTTCTGGCTGTCTCATTCAAGTCATCCCTTCTTATCAGGATTCTGGGTGGTAGATCTGCTGGCCATGATAGCCTCTCATAACTGGGAAGATTTTTGTTTTCTGAAGTAGGAAATAGAGTCAGCCTCCGTGTCTGTCCATGGATGTGGCTACTTTCATCATGAGGTTGTGGCTTTTCAGACTCGGGACCATGCTATCGACCAGGTTTTCCAGTGTTAGAGCTGGCTCTGGCTATGGTACCCTGATCCCAAGAGGAGTAGGACAGTCCGGCTGCCTCCACTGGCTGGCAGCACACCCACTCCCTTTCCAGAGGTTGAGAGCATTCTGGGGGTAAGCACCGCAGGGTCCTGTGTGGGATTCCCACAGCCCAGTAGCAGGGTGGGAATGAACTTTTTTACAGTTCCAGGTAGCTCCTGAGAGGCTGTATGATATGGTGAATTAGAACATAAGACAAACTATATGGCCTGGATTTGAATCTGGACTCTACTACTCATTAGCTTTCTAATCTTGGTCTTGGGAAAGAAAGTTATTTAATCTCTCAAGCAGTTTACTCATCCATAAAATGGGGATAATAGCACTTACCTAGAGTTGGTTGTTGTGGAGGATTAAATATGTTAATTGATGTAAAGCATTTAGAAGAGTTCCTGGCAAATAGTGCTCAGAGAGTATTAACTGCTATTATCTTTTCCTTCACCCAGACTTTATATCAGTCAGCTCAGGACAGAGGCATACTTATCTGGGGGAAGGCAGTGGATGGCACATAGTCATTAGAGCTTTACTTGCTCTGCAGATATTTTTTAAAAATTTCATATGTGGTGTTCCCTCTGACTCTAAAAGTAATATGTGCTCAGTGTAAGCTTTCCAAACATTAAAGTAATATGTAATATAGAAAGTTGAAATTATATCAAAAGAATCTAGATTAGTTGCAGAGAAGAACTGTCTAATGGTAGTTTATTTTCTCATGCAACAAATGTTTATTGGTTGCCTGTTATGTGAGTCCTCTGAAGATTATTATGAAGAGTAAGGGAGATAATGTAACAACAGTTGCTAGCTCATGTCTGGCACCCAGTAAGTGTTCAATAATGGTAGTTTCTATTATTGTTGTCATTGTCATCCTGACTAGATGCAGATGTGTGGGCATTGTATTTTCTGCAAACTTTTTCTCAGTTGGAGAGCTGGGACATCTGAGCCATGAAGGTCATTGTTCTCTCTGGTATAGTGTTCTGGACCTTAGAGTCTTAGGGCTTTTGGTGCCTGTAGCCCTAGTATCAGACCTATTTCTTCCATTAATGCCTCATTTGCTAGAAACAGAATGTTGTGAAACATCTCTCCCCTTTTCTTCATGTCATTTATTAGCTTTTTATTACTGTATATCCAGTCACTTCCAAACCTAGTAGGTTAAAACAACAGTCATTATTTATTATTTCTCACAGTTTCTGTGGGCCAGGAATTTGGAAGTGTAGTCAATGTGTTGGCTGGGACTGGGCCTTCAGGATTTGCTTCCAACTCACAAGCCTGGTAAGTTGGTGCTGGTGGTTGGAGGGAGGTCTCAGTGTCTCTCCATGTGAACATCTCCACAGGGCTATTCGGATATTCCTGTGGCTCCCTCCAGAGTGAACAATGTGAGAAAACAAGGCAGAAGTGACCATTCTTCTTATGACCTAGCCTTGGAACTCAGCACCAATACCTCCTCTCTATTCTTTTGGTCACACAGATCAGCCATGATTCAGTGTGGGAGGGAACTATGCAAAGGCATAAATAACCAGAAGGCAAAGATCATTGGTTGCTATTTTGGAGACTAGCTACCATACTTAGTATCCAAAGACTCTGTCCTAGGCACTGTGGGAGAGTCCCCCAGACATCCAGGGCCTGCCCCAGTCACCTTGTAGATAACTCGTCTCTGAGGTGGGCAGTGCTCATTGTGAGAGCCCACACCTTTCCCCTACGCTCTGGCCTCATGATACTGAACTGCCCAGCTCAGTAACTGCCTCTTGGCTGAAGTGATATGTCACAGGAGGACAGCGATTTCATTTCTGAGTCTTTGATCATGTTGATAGATGAAATGCATGATAGAAGACTATGCTATCTAGCAAGTCTTCTAAAGGCTTGTGCATCCAGACTCTGGATTTCTTGAAATGCACCAACCAGCTGACTAGCCTCTTCCTATAGGCTTCTTGCTTTCAGAGGAGGAAGCCATTTTTGGTCCCTTGAAATCCAGTCATTCTTAGATGAGGGTGGATGGTATTATATTAAAAAGGGGCTAATTCCATTCCTTATAGTTTCATGTTCTGTAAGGAAGACTCTCCCTTACAAAATGGGAGAGGTAAAGAGTAAGAGCCTGTGTGTTGGATAGACAGATAGCTTGATACTATGTATCCTGGGCAAGTTACTTAACTTATCTAAGCCTCAGCTTCCTCAACTAGAAATTGAGAAAACAGTAGTGCTTCACAGACTCCCTATGAGGATTAAATGGGATAATGTATGTATAGTATAAATAAAGCTCATAGTAAAGAGCACAGCACATGGTAAAGAAATACAATAAGAGCTGTTACGACTAATATTAATTTCAGTTCCACCACTACCATCATCATTATGCTCATCGACTCAGAGAGACCAAGAGAGGGGCATTGATACAAAGGGAATCTGGCCTTGGGAGCCAGTCTCCTTCCCTTTTCTAGCAGTTACATTTTTCATGATGAATATTCTTCCATGTGATGCCTGTACCACAAATAGAAGTTTGGGCAACTCCCAATTATCCCTTTGTGAATAATTCACTCTGAGATAATCTGTGTGCCTGGCTAGCTTCCCAAATCAGCTGAGTGGATTATTCTTCTCTTTCAATTTTTCAACAGTACAAGTAATTGGGAACTGACATTAGAATGTGAACACTGTGAGGCCATCTCCTGTTGTTCTCAGTTCTTCAGCCCTGTCAGTGCTGATGTTTCAGAGGAGCATGGAGGCTGTAGATCAGAGCCCAAGCGGTGAGGACTGTAGAGCAGAGCCCAAGGAGTGGTAATAGGCATGAGGGTGAAGAATGAGAGCCCTGGAATGACATTCTGGGGGAGGTCAAGCTGCCAGCTTCAAAGCCGGAGATCCCAGAAGAAACACTTTACACAGGTGGCATTCTCTCTTCCCTGGGTTAGAGGGAGAGGTCCTCTTGGAGTCAAGGGTCATACTTCTCTGAGGAATTTTTGGATTTAATTAGACTCTGGAATGTTAGATCTTTCTGCCGATTATAAAAATATGATTGACTAACCTCTTTCTTTACATGTGCTGCTGTACTTGGGACCAGGGGAATACACTGGGAGACCTGAGCAACTTCTCCTTTCTGTAGAGTAGGGTCTCTGCATTGAAAATAGCATGTGTAGTAATGATCCATTCATATAAAAAGCAAATGAGTGAAGATTTATGTATAAATGTATAGTGCATATATATTTTTAAATATGTAATATAAAAATCAGTTGTTTAAGAGTATGAGGCATGAGGGACTTTTCCTTTTTATTTTGTACCTTCTGTGCTATTTGAAGTTTTTTTTTCCTTACCATGAGCTTATTTATTTTCTACTTAAAAGATAGAAAATAAAGATGTATAAGAGAACTTGCTATTGGATTTTCTGGCATCAGCC
The DNA here is from genome assembly GCA_028627145.1 of Eidolon dupreanum. Lineage (NCBI taxonomy): Eukaryota > Metazoa > Chordata > Mammalia > Chiroptera > Pteropodidae > Eidolon > Eidolon dupreanum. Next base: position 25,190,277 of record CM053515.1, read on the forward strand.
CTTCGAACCTTCATGGCACATACTTGACTTCAGTTTTGAGGCGGATTCAATGGTTTGATCGGATCCTTCAGGCAGGTGACCAGTGAGGCATTATTTATGAATACTGTGGCCCAAGCTCTTAGAGTCATGTTCTCCTTATTGGGGCTAAACAAGTACTTGTCTACCCCTAGTCACTGGTACCTCGGCCCTGAAGTTGCTAATCTTCCCTACTGCTTTTATGACCCCTCTTTCTTCTCCTTTTATGAGGACTCAGGAATCATTTGCCATGACTACTGGACCTGGAATCCCAAAGTTATCGAAATAGTCACCTTTTTGCCCTAGGGAAGAGGATTAAATTTTTGCTTCCGGTACTATTTTGATGAATGTAGTTTGTCCAAGTTCAGTAGTTTGGAATGGGGAAAAAGGTTAGTTGCTATTTGAACTATTTCTCTGGGTTAGTTTGTGGCTCAAGAAAAGTTATTTGAGCTCAGTTTGGGATTCATAGTCACTGAGGTTCACTCCAGATTTTGCCTGGTGATTGTTTCCAGCATATGCTTGGCAAAGGCAGGGGCAGAGTGAGAGATGGAAGCTCTCTTGTCCCTGGGGGCTCTTTATAGCAGCAATAAATTGTGGTGTTTGTGGAGCAAGAACAGAGCCAGCTCAAAGAGGGCCCATTCCCTGGCAAACTGATTTTCAGCTTGGCCAGAGGTTCTGACATCTGGGCCCAGCATGGCTATGCTGAACCAGACCTTCAAACATGACTCTGGAGTATCAGGCGTAGACAGAGCATTTGGCTACTCCACATGGTAACCAAGCTTAATTTTCCTGCATTTCTAGAGAATGTCTCCATGGCAGAAAGAATTTGGTAGCCACACATTGGCCAGAATTACTGCTTAGGGCAGGCCTTAGCTCAGTGGTAAAACGGATGAAATCACTTAAGAATGTGCAGAGTTCGGGAGCTGAAACCAAGAGATGGCTCTGCTGGGTTTTGCTCCTGAGGGTCCCCATGATCTGTTCTCAGCTGGCTTGGAATGAAGAGGCCTCCTGAGTATGTCTCAGCTCTCCCTAAAGGCCTCAACAGAGCTCCTTCTGGGCTTTTGGAGGAAGGGTGTGATCATTGTGGCCTGAAGGAGGTCCGAGTTCCCAGAGTCCTTTGAGAAGGGAAGCTGCTTTGATGATTAGCTAGAGCCTGATGAGGGAATTAGAAGAGTGTGCAGTGGGCCCTGGAGGTGAGGGAGACCAGGGACCTCTCTTCCCTCAAGCCACATGAGGGTAAGGGCCCCACTATGAGCCTTCTGTGTTAGGCATTGAGCAAGTGGTGGCTTTTGTGGCACTGGGGATATGGTGGGTTTTCTGTTTCTGTACCTAAAATACCTGCTTCCCCTCTCCAGGAGGTAGGAGTATCTTGAAATAGAGAGCGACCCTGTGGAGCCATTGATGTCTATGGGCTGAGCCTCATCCCTATCCTTGATTCTTTATCAGAGGTTTTAAGCTGAGGTTTCCTGGTTGGGGAAGCTTATTTTCCATGGTTGGTGCTAAGGGAAGAAGATTCAAGTTAGTGGGTGTGGAAAGCCTCCAGGGAGTTGGATGCCTGGGGCCTTTATGTTTTAGTACTGTGTAAGTTTCCTAACTGTGGAGCTGTTTGGTATCTGCACATTCCCATGCTTAGGCTTTGGGACAGGGCTACAAAGATGGGCTGCTGTTAAAGGGATTAGCAGCAGGGCCTTTGGAGCACTCAAAGTTCGTAGGGGCAAACTAGATCTCTGTGAATTGAGACCCAGCCAGACTGTTAACATCCCTGGACTGACTGCTAGCCTAGCCCTAAACAACCAATTGTTATCCATGATCATGGCTCAGGGTGGTGTAAAACAGTGTGGTGAGCAATAAAGGCACTTGATATATGTTGTTTTTGGTCTCTCGACACATTCCTATGTCTTCCTCCTTTGAAAAACACTTCCTTTCCTTGGTAATCTCTTCCTCAGAACCATGTGGTCAGGTAAGGCTGTTAACCTTTGTGCCTCATCTCTTCCCTTTTCAGTTAGAGCTGGTCATATGATCTCGACTAACCCTTTATAGTGTCTCCTCCATCTGTTCAGTGATAAGTCCCGGGTGGGCATGTGACACAAGCAGGGCCAAAGTCCTGCCCTGGAGTTCTATAACATTTGAGAGGGAGAACTCTTTATGCTGAGATTGATGTATATAGGGGCTGCCAGTGGCTAACAGACTCATCCCTGTCTGAAGAAAGCAGCCTCATCTAGAGAGGGAAAGTCAAGAGATGCAGCCTGAGAGAGCCTGGCACATTGCTTGAGCCTCTGGACCCAATTGTGCTTTTACTTTTGTTATTTTTCGTGGTGGGACCGAACAAGTTTTCTTTTTCTCTTAGATGAGTCTGAATTCCATTTTGTTCCTTAAAAACAGTCTTAATATGAAACAGCTTCCAGCTGATCTAACTATTTGCTTCCAAATTGCTAATATCATATTCAGGAAAGCTGCTTCTTTGGTGGAACCTGGAGCCCAAAACTGTACATTACACACATTGGGTACTCACTACATGTTTCTTAATCTGGGTAACCGTACCCTCAACCTTTGCCACTAACCTTTGGGAGGAGAGTGAGGGACTGAGCCTGGATCTCCCAGTCTGCCTCTCCATGTCAGTGAACCTTGTCATCCGTGCATGCATTTTTCATCTCTGCTTCTGCAGAGATAAATACAATCTGTCAGTCTTGCTTTACAGGGGCCTTGCTCAACATGCCAGTGGTGGGGAGTTTATCGGTCTACCTCAGGCTGCTGCTGTCTTTCAGATGTAGACGGGAGACTGTACTCCCATGGTATAATACTGTTTGCAGTTACGAGTTTGATTATCTCCCTCTGAAATCAGCCTGTCTCATAGTGCCCAGCTTGAGCTGGTACTGAATTTATTGGTGCCTAAAACATCAGGTCAGTGTTAGAGGTTCCTTGTGTACTCCTTCTTTCCCAGGCAGCTTGTGCCAGCTGCAGGGCCCTCATGAGGCTGTTAGGTGTCTCTCTGTGGCAGATTCATTGTTCCATATTTTATTTAATTACCTACTTTTACAGCTTTTAGAATAAATCTAATTATCCATCTGTTATGTTACGTTATGCCACTGCAGTTCATGCAGTTCTATCATTGTATGATATTTGTCAACTTGACCTTGCCCTCTTCCAGTGTTTGTGTTCCTCTGCATGGTTCTGTGCTACCTCCTCAGTGGATATCTCTAGCATGTCAGTTTATCCAGGGCCTCCATGCAGAGCTGACTGCAAGTGACTCTTGAAACTGAGTTTGGAGTATTGTAGGAGGAGGAGAGTGGCCAAGGAGCCACCTCTGATGCCATGCTGACCTTAGGTCTGGAAAGTTGGATTGGTATTAGAGTGCCAGAAAAGAAAGCAGAAGTTCTTGCCTATGGTTTCTGTTCTTTAGCCAGAGGCTTGGTGTCAAGGACCAGCAGGAGAGGTCAGGCTAAAAGGAGATGACAGTAGCTGCCTGTGGACATGTCTATGACTGCCTTGCTCTGGCTGGTGAGCAGTGCCTAACATTAGGATTGAGTCAGGGCTGATCTTAGACCCAGCAGAGGTAGAAGTTACCTATGGGCGGCTGACTTCAGGAACCATGTGGAGGATCCTGGCCCCAAAATCTTTTTTCTCCTGCTATTGCCTAAAATTCTATTAATGCCATTGGAGATTATTTTTTTTTAGACATTTATTACCTCTCTTTGTGAGAAGATGCAGATACTCCCAGGAGGGGTACCCCAGGAGTCATTGAATACCTCTGTGCTATCCCTTTCTCAAGCAGACAGGGATGTGTGGTGACGGGGACACATGAGGGAATTGATTAAGGGGATCAAACTAGAGGGCGAGGGGAAGAGAGGCAAAATTTAGAATGCTGGCTGGGGTCTACCCTGTGTGAGTTCTTGGAGTTGGTAAGCTGCTCAGAAGTTCGGAGGGCCCGTGCCCAACTCATCCACATACCCAGTTGGGGCTGGGCAGTCTAGGCTTTGGTGTTCCAGTAGGGGAGCAACACTGAGGCAGCCTCATCCTATGAGGCAGCTCCTCTTAACTGAATACCAGGCATTGGGCTAGAACATCTAGAGAGTGAGGTTATAGGTGAACAGGTAACAAGGCAAAGTCCATGTCCTTGAGGGAGTTGATGGTTTTACAGGGGAAGCAGACTTTGACCAAGTCTTTTGAGCATTGTGAAGGCCGATGGGGGCCTCAGGAATGCATAGCAGGGGCCCTTTGCAGGCCAGGTGGTCAACAAAGGTTTCTCTGAGGAAATGTTTGGAGTGAGACTTGGAGGAGTAGGAACTAGGCAGATGAAGATGGGACAGGGATGGAAAAGGGTTGGGGAAGGACACTCCAGGCAGAGACAGTAGAGAGCATAGCACATTTGAGTTGTGACATAAGGTCATTTTCATCAGATTTCTGAACGGAAGCATTGAGGCTACTACTGTTACTGCTTCCAAATCATGTACCCCCCGGGGCCAGGGGAGGATCTGTATGTGGCCAATAGGCTTTGGGTGGTGTAGGCACTTTGATCAGAGGCTCTGTGTTCTGCCTTATCCTCCAAGGTGCCCACAGCCCAATGCAGGGTGTGCTGTACTGCTACAAACTCCTCCTTTCCACCCCTACTTTACCCCTGGCCCAAGCCCACATTAAAGGCCTTCCCACTTGGATGTGGGTTCAGGTTGGAGCTCATTATAGCCATGTGGCCAGGCCCTTCATTCCCCCTTCTAGGTTAAGACTTGGCAGGCTTCAAAGTCTGCCAGGAACAACTCCCAGGCCTTCTGCCTTAATGATCTTGCTCCTGCCCTCAGTCTGCATGGCCTCCTTAGCTGAGCTTTTCTCACCAGAGCCTTTGGTGACTTTTCACAAGCTTTTCCTCATTCCAAGAAGCAGGATTCAGTGACTAATTGCTGGTATTTTTTTCCTCAAGACTCTATTTATATAGGCTGTCATGTTGTGGGTGAGGGTGAGCAGTCTTCAATCTTGGGGAGGGGGGGGCGCTGCTGTTTCCTGTTACTGCCATCATTAGACTGAGGCCTTTGTGGCATTGATGTCCACACTTTGTCTTTATTCTTGTATTTTTTTGTCGTTTTGACATTTTGTTCTTTGAACATCTAACATCCCTTTTATGCTTCTCATCTCTCACAGAAGATTGTTGTATTTTGTCCCCACCGAAGCTGCGTTTTCCTTTTGTCAGATTTCTCACTTTCTTCTTTATTGTATTTTGATCAATGTAGCTATGTAGGTCTGGGTTTTATTGAGAGCTTTTCATCTTCTTGGCAGTGGCCTTCAGGGCCTGGGTCTTCTAGCAAAAGGTGGGCTCTGCCTGAGGCTCCTGAGGCAAACCTTTCCTGGCCAGGGCTAGATAGAGCCCAGCCTGTCATCTCTCCAGAGACTCTATAGCCTAGTAGTTCTCAAAGTTAAGCATGCATCAGAAGTACCTGGAAGGCTTGTTAAAATACAAATTGCCAGGCTCCTGCCCTAAAGTTTCTGAGTAAGTTTGGGTTGGGGCCTGAGAATTTTTATTTCACACTGGTTCCCAGTTGATGCTGGTATTGCTGGCCCAGAGGCCACACTTTGAAAACCACTGTTGTAGTGTAATTCCTCCTGTATCTTGAACCATAGTGTTCAGGGCCTTACAGGGGCTATGTTGGGTGAGGGGAGAAAAGCAGAGGATCAACTTGCCTCTTTTCCATACTGGGTCCAGTTCTTCAAAACTAAATGATGGCAGATGTTGACAGTGGCACCGTAATATTTAAACACTTTTACAGTGATTTCCCTTGCCCTATATCATTTGATACTCACAGTAATGTGAGTAATCCTTTAGTGAAGTAGAGCAGCTTCCTGACAGATAATAGAAGTAAAGTTTAGATAAATTAAGGACTCTTTCCAGGCCATTCAGCTAGTTGTTTGTGATGTGACTCCAGTGGAATCCAGGTTTCTTAGCTCCTATTCTGGGGCTTTCAGAACTCTGCCACTTATTATGTGAGATTAGGGAAAATTACTTAACTTTCTGTGACTCAGTTTATTGATTAGTAAAATAGGGTAATTATAGTATCTGCTTCATAGAGTTGTCATGAGGAAAACATGACTTAACATTTGAAAGCATTTAAAAACTATTAAATAATGGCACTTCAGAATTCATTCTCCTAATGACTGTTGGGACTGCCCTTATTTTTGCATTACTGTTGTTACAAGAGGCTCAGGAGAATGTACTACCCAGGCCAACAGGACAGGACTTAGTCACTTAGCAAGGGCTTCTATCTGTGATCCCCCCTAAGGGCACTAGTGCAGAGAAAGCCAGGTAGATGGCATCTGCTCCCAGGAGTTGAAGTTGGAGCTGTAGCTGATGGGCAGGGTCAGTATGTGAAGGCTAAGACCAAGAGATGGCCTCCAGGAGAGCAAGGCAGCCCAGGTCATCTGGTGCACTCCACTGGAGGTGCTGCAATCAAGGCCCTTTAGCACTCAGTCCTGAGTGGGGGGCAGGGTGCCATTAGTTTGGAGGGAGGAGAAGCTAAATCTGCCCTTTTGGTGTTTGTTTGTTTGTTTTTCCTGCCTCTCATCCACCATCTGACTTAGGCATTTATAGAAATAGCTGGGGTTTTAAGCAGAAGGCCAATCCTAATAATGCTACTAACACTGAACCTATTGAACATTATGTGCTGGGCACTGTTATATTCAATATCTCGCTTAATAATTCCAACAACCTTATGAAATAACCCTCATTTCACAGATGAAGAAGCTTGGGCAAAGACAGGTTAATTAAGTCATGCAGAAAGAAAGTCCAGTAGTCAATCTTTGGTCTCTCTGGCTCCAGAGCCCATGGTCTTTACCACTGTGACACTGCCTCCTTGGACTCTACCATGATGTTTCCCTGTGGGGTGCCATCTTTCTCCCTGACCCCCATGGGTGCCTATCCTTGGCCCGTTCCCAGGATCCTTTGCCTCTCAGCTCAGTGTCCAGGTTGCAGGACCGTGAAAGTGTTTTATTCACCTTTGTATCTTCTAGAGAACCTAACACAAAGCCTTGTAAAGAGGCTTACCATATGTTCAGTTTATGCCTCTTGTCCCAGTTCTTCCTTTTCACTTTTAAAAGTGTGTCATTTTAGACAACAAATTATCTGGTCACCCTACTTACACATGACTGGTTCTCCTAACCCGGGGCAGTGATATTTTAATAGGGAACCCTGAAGAAAGACAGACTTATCATTAAGACTCAAAGAAATAACCCCAGGTAGTGAAATTTTAAGCACTTTTATAGACCAGTGGGCAAGAGGATTTAGACAAATGTTCTGCTCAGCATCTCATAAGCCTACCACAAAGGACTATTCTAAGACCACATTTGAGGCTGGTGAGAGTCACCAGCCGATCTCAGATTCAGCAAGGCAGGAGTCCCACTGTAGCTTCATGGAATTGTCTGACAAGTAAGGCCAGAAAAGGAGAGGGGAGTGCAAAAGCTTTTGTTTTCCCACCTCTCCCAGGCAGAAGTGAGCCTCTGCTTTGGCTTCGACTGTGCTCAACTCCCCTAGCCTTCTTGCAGCAAAGACGAACTGGGGTTGATCCTCTTCACAGTGCTGAACTCAAGCCTTAGTAGGACTCAAGTGCTTTCTTGTCTGGCGTCCTGCTCACTTTGGGCTCTACTTCTATACCCTGGATATGGGGCCACACACACACCCTCAGACTTGGTGTGTGCAAGTCACATCCTAGGCTGTGTCCTTGTCCCATTTGCAGGCAGCTGAAAACTGCTGTGCATATGTCAGTTTACACTTGAACTGGTTTAATGTTTTTTTTTAAGTTGCAATCTAAAATTCAGCCAGACAGGCTTTAACGAGCACTAAATCGTCAAGCCTTTTGTTTCCCTTGCTATTCAAGCCATGGAGATTTTGTTTGATTCAGCAACAATTGCTGAATCTTAAACAAACCATTTACATTTTGACATTAACCATTTTATGAGTGTAACTTTTTCATTGGCATTAGAATGATTCCAGCAGAAAGCCTTTTAATGATTTATTAGAAAAAGAGTTAAAAGGGTTCAGGGAAGGTGATTCTTAATATTTTCTTTGGGGAAAAAAAAAGTAAAATTTTAACCGACTTCAGTTGGGTAATACATACTGATATTTAGCCTTTCTCCTCTGATCTTAATGACTTTTGATCTTTCCAAGGTCATTCTTCCAGGACATCTTGAAGTCACCCCACTTGCATAGTGACTTGTCTAATAGAGTACCTCTCTGCATGTCTCTGTTGGCTGTTCATTTTGTCTAGTAGAGGTGGAAACTATTTTCATTCTTTGTTCTGGCCCCAAGATGCTTAGCTGAGGACTACACTCTGGGCCCAATCAGGATTTGTTGACTAGCTGACTGGGAAAAGAGCCTCAGACAAATAGCATGCTAACAAACGAAACCATCCATCATTCTGTCTCTGGAAGCTGTGAGTAATTGGGGGCCTTTCTCTAGTTCTTAAAGATCTCCACAGAGTGGGAAGTCTTCACCTTCCTTTTAGGCCTCCTATTTCAGTGTTTGGTGAGTCAGGCTTAAGGGCCTCAGGCAGCATCAGGCCTTTCAGTTTTGTTCTATATTAGGGGAAACTCTGTGTCCTTCTTAACCTGGGGGAGACCTGGTGAGGCCAGAACCTGGCCCGGGAGTCAGTAGACCCACTCCACCCAGTTTTTCTCCTCTGTTACAAAGAGAGAGACATGGTTATGGTCAGGAAACCCATGCTCACTCAGACTGTGAGACTGGCCACGTGAAATGGAGGTCACGTCTCACCGCCTCTGTGGAAATCCAGGAGGCTGGGTGCTGCACTTGCCTCTCAGAACTGTAACTAATTGTTCATAAAATCTTTCCAAATGCCAGTGATGCAAAATATTTGGATGGTTTACCATATCGTTCACCATATTTAAACTCTCAGAAACCTTAAATATCTGAGCAAAACCTCATCAAACAAAGGATATTTTAGGGACTTGTTATGTATTTTGTATAGCAGAGAGATTTGTAGTCTATATGATTTCCAAATCTTGTAATCGAAGCATTTCAGTGTTGTCATTTTCAGCTATAGATCATCCCACGATCATTGCCTTTTCTTTTGCTATCAAGAAATGGCTCATTCATAAACATTTCTGCAGTTGTGTAACAAAGGCAAAATAGGCCTCACTTGATTCCATTGGCTCTGATTGAGGAGATGAGGAGGTTGGGGAGATTGATTTCCCAGCACACATCTTAGAACTCTTGAGAGCAAGGTCTGGGTGAGTAAGAAAGTTCTTCCTGAACCATGAAAGGTCTTTTGAGAAAGGTGTATTGCCTGAAGCTTTGAACAAGGATTGGCCAGGTGATTTTCCGTGGAGTCCTCTTACCCTGTGGGATCTGGCCTGCTCTGCTCTCCCTCAGCCCCCAGCACCTAGGGGGACAGTTATACCACCAGCTGGTATAGATGACCTTAGAACACTCTCTGTAATTCGCTAATAAACTTGATAAATCTCACTATGTGAAAAATCTCTCATATGATTTAGCCTAAATTTTCTTCTGTTTAACCTTTTTACTTCTACCTTGCCTTCCTAAGACTGCCTGAGACAATTACTGAAAGACATTCTTTGAATAATGATAGACCACAGATAATTTCTCTTTAGCCCTCTCTCTTCCATGTTCCCACCCTGTGGTCTCCCTTTAGCCAGTTCTAAGTAGCTTCTGTGATTCTTTGTCCCAGTCTCTCCCTCTAGCTTATTAATTACATTTCTCCCCCATGAGTTCTTTCTGTACTGGCTATGTCTGTCAAGCCAGAGGACCTGAGAATCAGAATCTAGGGCCACTCAGTGAGAGGTGGTACATTCTTTTTTGTCCTCCACCACAAGTAGCTCCTCCCACTTCTGAGAAGCCTGAAAATCTAGGTACTCTTTCTTAGCAGAAAAGTAAAAACAGTGATTTTCAATAAATAGTGTAATGTGATAAAAACAATTATTTGAATGCTCATATTTGTCAGGAATTGTGCTAATCTCTTTATATATTATCACAGTTCATTTCTATAACAGTCCCATGAGAGAAGTATTTTTAATCTCCATTTTACAGATGAAGAAACAGAGATCCAAAGAGGTTTAGTAACTTATCCCAGTAACACAGTTTGAAAATGCTGGAGCTAGGACTTGAACCCAGGTCTCCCCTCTGACTCCAGAGCAGCTCTCATTGACTAGTTTGCTTAGTGAGTTTGAGCTTTTTGGTGAAATAAAATTCCAGACCATTGGCTCTTAGTCCATCAAAAATCAAACAACCTAACTCTGGAATAAGATGTCAGCTATTTACTCTCAGTTTAGAACAGGCTTTTTGGCTGATATGATAAACTGGTACAGAAGCAATTTGGTGGGGCACTATGGGTCTGAGCAACTGGATATCTCCTTCCTCAATAAATAATATTCTGATCAGTTCTTGATTTTAATTCTTAACTCACTTTTCTGACAGTTTTATCTCTCAGAAGGTTAGGAAGGCATAAAGAAAAGGGTCTCACTGAAATTATATTCCGAGCAACAGGAAGGATTCGTTAGGTGAAGGGAAGGTGTTGGGAACCTTAGGAGAAAGTGGCCAAGGGAAGTGCAAAATTCACTGAATTTGGAGGGAAGCAGATTTTAGAAGGTCCAGGGAAAAGTAGAGATAATGTCTGGGCAAGAGCTTTGAAAAGAAGGATGACTCATAATTGCTAAATGAAATGTGCTTAATATAGTCACAAGTGATTACTGCAAGGGAGAAGAGAGGAGACACCTAAAGAAACCAACATGGCTGCATGGGAAACTTAGAGTTGAGCTGTTGTCTAAGAGATGAAAAAGGGTCCTATGACCAATAACAAATAGAAAAGAACTCTGTCAGGAATACCAGGTAGATGATACCTGGGATGCTAAGAGTAAAGGATCTGCCTGAGCAGTTAGTGTTCAGAGTGAGAGGAATGATGAGGAAGGCCTCGGCTGCCTGCTTCAGTGAGATGATTTAGTGTAGTAGACGAAAGAGAGTGCATCTCCATCCTCTGTTCTATTTCTATTTCACCTTCAACTTCTCTTTTAAGGAGAATAGCCTTCCTCTAGAAAGAGTAAAACAAGCATGGTTAAGAGGAACTTGAGCCGAAGAGTGTGAGGAAGAAGGAAAAGAGCCACTGGCTTCTCCAAATTAGTTAGAATCTGAAAAATCAAATGGAAATTTACGGACATCATTATGAGACCTATGTATATGAATCTTTATGGCTTCATGGGGATTGAGAGAGAGGCAAGAAGACAGGATAGGTAATAGTTTTGGTTTGCAAAATAACAGGGCAAAGTTTCTGAGACATGATTTATGAGCATTTCTAAAGAGAAGAGGTAGTCTCTTGGAGCTAGTGTGAGTTTGGTAAAAACATGTCTTGCCAGACTAGTTTAATGATTAATTCCTCCCTCTCTCCCTCACTCCCTCCCCTACTTCCTTCCACCTTCCTTCAGCAAAACAGTGCATCAATCTTAAGCATGCCACTTGATAAGTTGTTAAGAGTAAATATACCCATATAACCACCACCCAGGTCAAGAAATAGAACTTTATCCCAGGAGATTCTCTCATGCTCCCTCCCAATTCTAATTTCCTTTTTCAGAAAGACTTTCCAGCCAGGGAGATTAGACCAATATGTTATAGACACAGAAGGAGCCTACAGTTCAGGGAAGTATTCGGCGAATTTTATGATACTCTAATAGGTCAGGTAGAGAAATGATGATAATGACATATGGATTTGTAGCTACTTGAACAGTCAGACCTAAAAGATGTTTATAAATGGCTCAGTGTCAACAGAGCCTTTACTCTAGCAGTGTGTCAAAGAGCTCATGTCAAACTTTGTCCTGTCCAACCTGCATTCACATTCTTCTCTGAGGACATGGGGACAGACGACACAGAACACAAAGGGATGATGAACATGTTGGATAAGTGACAGAATGAAAATCCAAAAGAATAGTGACAGGCTAGGATAAAGAGCCCAGGTTGCAAAGTGACAGTTTAAATTTTGTTATTAAATTTTTAATTTTATAAATAACCTATATATGCGCTTCAAAAAAAGAGTTCTTACCACCCAGAAGCAAATATATGGTGTTATTACCACCCATACTGTTACTAACTTGCTTTTTGCCTGCTGGCTTGTGTTTAGGGCTATGTTGGGGAACCCTTAGCTCATCAAAGGATCACGTGAATAGTTTCCAGGGATTTGACATAGGCAGGCCCAGTGCAAGTCAGTTCTGTGACACTACAACCAAAAACCTAGATGTGGCCTGAGGTAATAGCAGAAGAGTGGCCCTGGGACAGAACCACCTGGGCCCACTGGACTGTGTAGGAGTTAGCCAGGCTGGAGCCCTGTGGAGCTAGGCTTTGGTGGGGATTTCTCGGTACGTGGAGCAGTGTCCCATAGAACATTGTCAGGAAGGCAAAGGATTTCCAGAGTCAAAGAATGACTGCAGGATCCCATGATGCCAGATTGTGAGAGGGGAACTGTCTTTGGACAGTCAGCTGCTCCTAAGCTTCAGAAGGGCTGACCTGGCAGGGCAGGATCAGGCAGCCCTTTCTACTTTGAGACGGTAGACTTGGGACCAGCGGGGGTATAAGCTTCATGAAAGTAGATTTCAGCTCAGTATCAGAAGACATTTCTCTAGCAGTTGGAAGTTTAAAACTAACGTTAAGGCTGTCTTGTTCAGTGGTTAGCTCCTTACTGCTCTAGTCTTCAAGTACTGGACAGCTAGTTATTTGAGATGCTGTGCCAGATAAAAGGTTGGCCATTGGCTCTAGCTATCCCAAATGCTAGTCCTCACATCAGTGCTAGGACTACTGATAAGAATCAAAAGAGGAATTTATGAAAAGTCAGTTTTTTGAGCCCCATTTTCTGAGATTATGATTCAGTATGTGTAGGATAAGGTTTAGAATCTGTTAGAATTTTCAAGAAGTACCCCATATGCTCCTTAGAGAAATGGCCGATTCTATGGCTGGTGCAGGAAAAATACAATATCTTGTTCAAGAACATCTTGTGCCAGAAAGTAAGGAAAGTAAGATTAAATTAGAATCCATAGATCCATACTGATATAAATGAATGAATGAGGAAGAAGGAAAACCTCTTTCAATTACCAACAAAGACAGATAGAAATTATGCAATTTGAATATCATTTGACAGGCATCATAGTAATAATTATTTTAAGCAAGAATTATTGATTAATGCTAGAACTAATGAGTGAAAGTTTGATGAGGAATAGGTTGTCTTTATATCTCAAAGTGTTTTCCCCACAGAAAATATTTATTAATTTTAAGGAGGCAAATAGTATCTTTATGGTGGAGAAATCTGGCAGATACCACCATGACCAAGTAATCGAAGGGAACATGACTAGTTCTGGGCCTGTCTGATATCACATGCCTCCTGATATGATGCACTGAGACGTAACATTGCTTTTATGGTATTCCTGCCAATGTGCATAACCTTAATCTAATTATGAAAAAACCATCTGACTAATTCAGACTGAGGGGCATTCTGCAATTGGCCTGTGCTCCTCAAAACTGTCAATGTTGTGAAAGACAAAGACAAGCTAAGGAAGGAAGTGTCAAGGTTAAAGGAGACTTAAGAGACATTAATAAAATGCATCATGTAGTCCTGGTTTGGACCTTGGACCAAAATTATTTTTCTAAAAGAATATTTTAAAAGATATTCTAAAAAGTTGACAAAATCTGATTATACATTATGTATCAGTGTTAATTTCCTGATTTTGATCATTGTATTGTTATGCTCTTAGGAAATTCATACTTGATATAGTTAGGAGTAAAAGAGCATCATATGTGCAACTTACTCTCAGATGTTTCAGAAAAGAAAAAGTATGTATTAATATATAGAGAGAAAATGAAAAGACAAATGTGGTAAAATGTTAACAACTGATGAATCTTGATGGAGGTTCTTTTACTATTTTGTAACTTTTCTGTAAATTATTTTTCCTGTGTAATTTTCTGTAATTTCTTAAGTGCCTAGTCTGAAATGATTTAAGGGGGAAAGTGCTCTAGGGGATTGTGATACAGAGCTATGTTTGAGAGCTACCAGATGTCTGTCAGGAAGATTCTTTGGTGCCCCTCCCTCTGAAGCCCCCTTATCTCTCCAGAGGTGGGTAGATTATCTGTGTGTGTGTGTGTGTGTCTGTCTGTCTGTCTGGAAGGAGATTCTAGGGATACTTTTGTGAGAGCTGTCATTGTGGTGAATTTGTTTACATGACTGGCTTTTGGTTGGGAACTATATTGAATGGGTCCAATGACACTCCTCCCCTTCTCCAGTATCAGATGAACTTCTCAGGAGCCCAGTGTGGTTCCCTTCACACTTAGGTGGTATAAGGCTTGTTACAGGCTGGATGTTTTATTTCTTTTGGGGGCTTTGGGTTCATGTGGAGGAGTTGTATGTGGCTTTTATTTATTTATTTTTGTGAACTTATTCTGTTTTTATTCAAGTTGGTAATTGTCTATATCTTGATTGATAAATTGATTGCTTAACCCCATTAATCCTTAGGTGGCAGGGTAGTATAGATTCCTAATGAACCTACCTATTTCAGGTTTACACATTCTGCAAATCCTTTGTGCTTCACAAAGACCACACGCTAGGGCACAGACAAGGTGAAGCCACCAGAGAAAGAATCTTTCTCTGTGGGCAAGACAGTGGGCATACACAACTTTATAAGGCAGGATCGCAAAGGTTAAGCCTAACCACATATCCCCTGAGGTGTGACCTGTAGAGCTGTACAGGAAGGACCCCGCACTGAGAATGGCCTGTGCTTGGTTTAATGCTCTGCCCTTGACATCTTGAAATTCCTTATAGTTTTTGAACAAGGGTCCCACATTTCCACTTTTTACTGGGCCTGAAAATTATGTAGCCAGCCCTGAATGCCAGGGATAAGAAGGGCAGCTCCTGGATCTGAATGTTCCTGGGCAGCGTTCTCATAGGCCCCCAATTAGCTTTACTCCCCACTCCCAGATACTTACTCAGCTTTGGTTAGCTAAAGCATGACTTCTGACCCTTGGCAGATTGCCCACATTGGTCACCCTGACCCAAACGGTTTGGTTTCTGCAAATGCAGTCACTTCCATTTCTGCAGTCACTCTCTCCATCCCCCTGCCCCCAAGATTCACAAAGCAGCAGCTGCTGCTGTCCTTCTGCTCACAGGCAGCTGGTTTGCCTGCCAATTGTGAGTGTCCCAATGATCCGAGTGCTGATGGTGTTTATGCAGTCCAGCCAGCTTAGCCCTGAACAAGGTCTATTCTCATTTATCTCATCGGAGATGAGCTATATACTTAATATCCTTCTGTTGACTTTGAACATACCGGCACCACTGATGTCACTAAGAGGCATGCCAGGCCCCTGCCCTTTTAACTCAAATCTCCAACTGTCAGGATACCCATCTTCCAGGAGCAAGACTCCCCACCCCCCACCCTCAGGCATGGGCCTCAGCTCTGGTCTTGAGTCTATAGGCGGGGAGGCGGATGATGCTAGTCTATATGTGCCCGAGGCATCTGGGCTGAATAAAGCTGTGTTCTTAAAGGTATGGTCTGGCATCCTTGTGTAGCATACCCACTATGATCATACTCTTTGAGTCACAACACATTGGCTAGCATTTTGGCATTACTAGCTATTCTCTCTTTAACACAAGATAATTTTAGCTGTGCCTCACAGGTGAGGGCACTGAGGTGAGACTTGCCCAGGGTCGTCAGCTATTCACAAATTCTCACCAAAGGTTTCCCAGGTCCTGGCACCTCACTGAGCTACTTTGGGCATTTCCTCCCCAAAAGCATACAGCAGTGGGCATTCAGAGCCCAAGACACAGCTGCCTTGGGAGGAGAGGTTCTGAGAGCATGTTGGTGTTTGCCCCTCCAGGGCAGATTGCTCAAGAAATACTGGGCTATGCTGTGCCTGCCTGGATGGATTGAACACCATGTGGAAATACAGGCTTTGTCCTTCCTACTCTACCCTCCCTCTGCTGTGTTTTCTTAGCCCCTTGACTGGGTAGCATTAAAAGGAACCCCTGAAGTGTCTGCTGAGCCACTGAAGTCCTGAAGCCTGGGGTAAGGCCCAGGGTTACGTGGGGGCTCTCGTTTCAGTTGGTCAGGAAAAAAGGTCAGGCAGGGCCTAGGCCCAGGGCTGCTGAGGCCACTTGACCATAGGCCCATGTTTGGGCCATGGTCCTTTCCTACTCACTCAGGTCCTTTAGGATTGCTGCAGGTGAAAAAGTAGATTTATTGCCTTATGAAAGTGATTTAAGCAAGTGACAAAAAGCATAAGGCTTTCTGTTTTTCTCTCTGGCTTCCATCTCCTGTGTATGAGCTCTGTTCTCTCATACTCTAAGTGGGCACCCCCCGTGGGGATGCATGGGACCTGGCCACTGCTGGCCCAGCAATAGGTGCTTCTGGCTTATAGCTACCTACCTTGTGGAGGAGAGAACTTTTCTCTGTCCTGATTCCAGTGTAGAAGACTGAATGGCTCTGATTGCCCAGTCCTGGGTGATCCACCGAGGCCATGATGATGGGGGTGCTTGATGGGCCAGCATTGGACCACAAGCCCTCCCCTGTAGCCTGGGGAATTGGGACCTGCCCCATCAGGTCTACAAGGAGGGAGAGAGGCAGCAATGTTTCAAAGGGAGGAAGGAAAGGGTGTCAGTGCTGGGAGGGTGGGCAGATACAGGCACACACCACATAGCCAGAGCTGACCTGACCTGGGAGTGGTAGGCTGTGCTTGGCTTAGAGTGTCCCTCCAGCCCATCTCCTTTCCCCAGGGTCACTGTCCTGAGGCAGGACCTACTCCTGGGCTCTTTCTGGTGTCTGTGTGCCCTGGAGGCACTTGTTTTCGACTCCCCATTTTATTTTGGGTATGGGCTGAGGAAGGAGAAGCAGGAGCAAAGTTCATTTACTGGGCAGTATCTGGGTTCAGCATCACCCCTTTTTTGGTCCCAGCCATCAGACCTCCTTGGCACTACAACTAGCCTGGCCTCCTGGTGTCAATTTGACCCTACTTCTCAGCCCCATTTTCCATGACTCTCCAGAGCAGCCTTCCACTAAACAGTGTCTTTGTCTCTTTGTACATGCTTATGTTGTTCCTTGAGCACCTACACTTTCTTCTCTCCACAGGCTGTCTTCCTCACCTCTACTCCAGCTTCTTGCACTCTCATCTCTCCCACGTAGCCCTCCTGGTTCTTCTAGCCCAGACTTCCTGTTTTTTCTCTAAACCCCACAGACCTTAGGTTCAGAGCCACCTGGTCTGGCCTAAAGTTACCTAGCCATTCATTCGTTCATTCACTCTGAAACCTGTAAGTAGAATCTGGTAGTGGGGCCTCTCATACATATAGATTCTGACTTGTACAGTGTTGAGTGGCAGAGAGCTGGCTGAGCTTCCCTAAGAATCTGTCCTGCATGTGGGCTTTTCTGAGCAATTGCCTGGCAGTGGCTTGCCTCTCCATCTTTGCTAGGACATAGGCCCTCTATAACCCACACTGGGGCTCCTGTGGGCAAGAAGTACCAGGGAAGCCATACCTGTTATGGGCTTTCTGCATCTTTTCTTCACTCCTCATCAGTTTATTCTTTATCTGGATGATCCCAGGAATTTGCCTACATAGCATGTGGCCCCTTTGTCCCTGAGAACTCGTTTCTTGTTTGTGCTTTGGTTTCCTTTAGGG
Organism: Eidolon dupreanum; assembly: GCA_028627145.1. NCBI lineage: Eukaryota > Metazoa > Chordata > Mammalia > Chiroptera > Pteropodidae > Eidolon > Eidolon dupreanum. The sequence continues at coordinate 25,207,934 of CM053515.1, forward strand.
GTTTGAGTCTTCCCTTCTACCAGGTGAGACATGGGTGGGCAGAATTCAAGTCTTATGCATATTGTCTCTCCCTTCCCCCAACACTATTCTTGCTGTTGGTGACAGGGCCACTGCCCTGGGAGGTGCCCAGGCCCATCCTTGAGCCCAGTGTGTTCAGGCCATCTTGTTAGACACCTGCTCTGTGCCTGGGCTCTGAGCTTGTCTCCCAGTTGGCTGGATGATTGTCTCATCTCTAGGCTTTTTTCTCAGCAGATCGGTAGGCAAGAACAAAGCTTCATGCACTGTCTTTGGAGGGCCTTGTCTCTGCTGCCCTGTGGGCCCTTGAGGGTGGGGCTCCTCAGTGGCACTCCCTGAGGCTGATGTGATGTTGGGCCTTGCAGCCCCCTTTCTCTAGGAGATGGCATTTGATGTTTGTGTGGTTGTTGTCTTTTTCTAGACCCTCCTTTTGCAGGTGAGCATTCCTCATGCACATGATGGGAGAGACAGCCCTAATTAGTTCACATTTTGACGAAGCAGCTGCCTTTCTCAAGTTAGGGGAGCAGGGGTAGAGGAGAGGCTCAGCTCCCAGGCCCCCATGCATCGGTGCCCACCTGCCTGTGAAGAAGAGCTGTCAGCCTCCCTTCCCTAGAGACCACCTCCAAGCTGCTCCTCAGACACAAGTGGAGGTGTAGTATGATAGGCCGGCACCCACCCTACATGTCCTTTCTGGCTGAGAGGATGCCAAGGGACTCAGAGGGATGAAGGTGTCTCCATTTTATAGCAGGAAAACTGGTTCAGCATGCTAAGTCTGCTGTGAACCTTGAAGCTGGTGCCTGGTAAGAATAGAATAGTGGGCCATCTAGGACACACACGGGCCCCACCAATATGCCATTTGGCCAGCTTTTATGGAGTACCTGCTGTGTGCCAGTCCCTCCAAAGCAGCAGCATTCATGTCCTCTTATTACTTGCCTCCCCTTTCCTCTGGATTTCAGACCAGGAGCCAACTCCCTCTGATTTATCTATACTGTGCCTCATTCTCCAGGATGTTATGGGGGCCGCCTGCCAAGATCAAAGGGATGAGCAGGTGCTTTTGGGGTCTCCAGGGTGCTGGTAGCCATGCTAAGGTTAGGCAGCCAGAGTCTAGTGGAGACTTGGTACCCTTTGTGGGCTATCTGACCTCTGGCCTTTCCCCTCCCCTTGCTGCTGGCTTCAGGCTTTTTAAGTATCTTCTGCCTTTCTTCTCTGAAGCCTTGAAAGTAACTGGTGAGGGAGCCTTGACCTTCCTCAGGGGCTAGACTGCAAAGGTCCCTGTGCTTGGCACTTGCTCTTTAACTGATCACTAATTTGATCTGAGAAAGCAAGGATCCTCCAAAAGGGTGTCCTGAATCTCATCACTTTTTTTCCAGCCCAGAACAAAGAGAGAATTTATAGGGGCAGCTCTGGGTTTTGAATGTTTCAGCATTGCCTGTTTGTTGGTTGGCACAATCAGGGTTGTATACATGTGTTTATTCATTCATTCCCTATTGTCCAGGGTTCTGTGACATGGCAGGCTCTGTGCTGAACAATGAGAATACAGGGATGGTGAAAATCACCGTAGCTGTTCTCATATAGTGGTGGGTAGGCACTGGGCTGCCTGGATCTTGTGCTTTCTTCCTGTCTTTTTACCCCAAGGGTTACTATGTGCTGTGTCTTCACCCAGGAGAAGAGAGAAGAAGAATGGGTCCCTGCTCCTAGGACCCACTAGTAATTTCCTGTCAGTGTGTGATATGCCTAGGATCATGAAAGGAAGAACACCAAACACTGACTTGGGGTGTAGGGAGGAAGGCTTTTCATAGGAGGGACACTGAAGTAACACTTTTAGTATCAGAAGGATCTTAAAATGGTATCAGTAATTTCCTTTCTCAATTTACCCCAGCCCATTGGCTGCTGAAGAGTGGGAGACTGGCATGGGGGCCCTTGGCCTTGTTGTCTGTGCCACAAGTCATTGTACCGAGGTGGATCCACACTAAGCAGTCTCTTTCCCCATCTAAGTTCTAGCTTGTTCAGTCTGTGTACCATTTCTGCTCGGATATGGCTGGTGTGGTGTCAGCTTTCTAACCACCCAGATCCCTGGGCTAGACACAGCGATGTACTTCCAAGTTGGTGAATAGGTGCAAAGTCCTACTTTTCTGTGCTTTCCCTCCAGCAACCCAAAGGTCCAGGTGGAGGCCATTGAGGGGGGAGCTCTGCAGAAGCTGCTAGTAATCCTGGCCACGGAGCAGCCTCTTACTGTAAAGAAGAAGGTGGGTTTCTACTTTCTCCCTCCTGCCCAGCCCGCCTGTAGAAGCTGAAAGGCAAGGGTCCCTTTCCAGGCTGTGCATGTCACCCTTGGAGGCCTGAGTGGTCATCTGCTGGGTGTTGTAGTGGGAGTGATCTTTCTTATCTAAAGCAGTACAGCAGCATGCTGAGGCATCTGGAGACCTGAGTGCAGTTCCCACGGGTGGTCTCAGGTTCCACACCCTGGCATCCTGTCATGGCCCCCTCTTTGTCCACTGGGTTATGATGAAGGTGGCTGTCCCAGACCTGGGTTTTGGGATGTAGCTGTACCTGAGGGTAGTGAATGGTGCCAGGAAGAATGAGGGCTGGGCTGGGGTAGTTGCTGTACTTCCTGCTGCCTTTTCTGGGCCTTGAGGCAGGGCCAGCTCTGCATGGCCTCTGACCCCTCACTCGTCTGTATCTGCCTCCCCAGGTCCTGTTTGCACTGTGTTCCCTGCTACGACACTTTCCCTATGCCCAGCAACAGTTCCTGAAGCTGGGGGGGCTGCAAGTCCTAAGGAGCCTAGTACAAGAGAAGGGCACAGAGGTGCTGGCCGTGCGTGTGGTCACCCTGCTCTATGATCTGGTCACTGAGAAGGTGAGTGCCTAGGCCTGCCCTGCCTCCCGCTTTGCTTTGTGTTTGCTTCTGGTCATTTGACCCTGGTGCTCTCCTGTGTCTCTTTCATTCACCCCTCCATCCTCATTAGTGAGTGTTTCTGATCAGATGTGCTAGCTCTGAGCTGGGCAAACAGGCATGCTTTGGGAGCCTCTCCTCAGGGCCCTGAACCCAGGATTTCTGAGACGTTGGGGAGAATAGCCTGTGGAAAATGACTGCTAAGCTTTGAAACACGTGGGCTAGTAAGGACAGAGAAAGGGGAGGGGTGCTGGCCATGGTCAGGGCAAAGGGTGCAAGCCCAGGGGTCAACGGGATTGAAGTCCAGGAATAGCCAGGATCTGCCCTTCATGGAATGGAAGGTCATTGGGCTGAACCAAAGGATGGGGTAATGAGCAGGTAAGGATGGAGCAGCTCTGTCTATGAGCCATCACAGCAGCCAGGAGACCAAGGAGCCAAAAGCTGGGATGATGCTGAATCTTAAGATCCTGGAAACCTGGAGTTGACTCCTCTGGGAGCTTTGGCTCAGGATGGCTGCCCTGGAAGGTCCTGGGGACCCCAGGCGCTTGCCACCTGGGAAGAGACTTGGTGCCTAGCCCACTATGGTTTTTGTGAGCCTAAAAAGTGTCTTAATTAAGGAGAGAGTAAAACAAGCTAGGCCTGGATTCTGCATTCAGCTGCTGCAGAGAGCGTTGGCAGGGCTTTCTCAGCTGCCTGTCTAGAGTCACACTCTCCCTAGAATAACCAGATTGCAGAGTGGTGAATCAGGGCTGGGCAGCCACTGGAACCACTGTTGAGTGTTGGAGGCTGAGGGCTCAGCCCTCTTCTCTACCCCTCCCCTGCTCCGTGTACCCCTGCTTCAGGCTGAGAGGGTCAGTGTTGTCTGTTGCTGCTTCTGTCAGCTATTGCTTCTGTGTGTGCTCACTCCCTCCCTCTGCCTATCTCTCTCTGCCTGTCTTGTCTCTCAGTCTGTTTCTCTATCTCTGTTCAGTCTCCCATCCCCCTCCACCTCCTTTAAGCTGCAGAAACCCGGTTTCTCAGAACAGCAGGCAGCCATGTGGTGCTCACCTCCAATTAATAAGGCCCTGGGCACAGCTGACATCTGGGAGTGGGCCAGCAAGCCTGGAGAAGGACATGTACATTGGCTGGCATTTCCCAGGAGAAACTGATCTCTTTCCTCTGGTGTCTTAGGTGTTTCTTTGCTGCTCCCAGCCCTGACGTGGTGGGAGCTGATACCAGCTCATCCCCAGAGAGCAACCACTGGGCAGTCTCACCAAAGCTGCCCTGTCAGCTGTTCCAGGAACCTGCCTTTGAGACTTTGGAGCACTGTGAGAATCACGGAGGGCCTGGTGTCTCTGCAGCAGTACAGAGGCAGCCAGGCTTCTGCAGCTAGGGGGCTTTAGGACTGGAGGAGTTGGGTCTTCTCTGTTCCTTTGGTTCCTCAGAGAGAGTAAAGAACTAGCCAGACTGGGGATGTGTCCTGAGCCACCTGAAGGTGGAAGCGTGTCACGTTCTCATTGGGAGCACATGTTAGGTGTGGGGAAGCAGGAGCTGAACTGCAGGATTCACACAGAGAGTGTGGTCGGCAGCCCACATCTTATGCCTCATGGAGCTGAAAGGCCACAGGGTGACCTGCCCCCTGGTTCCTTCCACAAGTGTTCCACCTGCCCTCCTGGTGCTTTCAGGCAAATACTTATCAGAGAATCACCTAGAGCATGTCATGTAGGCCTTGGAGGCTTATGATCAGAGCCCCAACCTTTCTCCTCAACCAAGTCAAGGGAGGTGCTGAGATCTGACGGGTGAATTAAGTTAACTGAGGAGTTAGGTTGGGTGAGAGTATACATTGAAGTGGGAGCTGTACCTACAAAGGCTGTGGGGGAGAGGTAGTGTGATGAGGGACGAGGCCAAGTGCAGGCAAGGGCAGGTCCTGCAGGGCCTCAAAGTCCCAGGGAAGAGATTTAGTGTTTATCATCAGAAATGCCATGTTGTGAAAGGTTTAGAACTGGGCAGAGGGCTGAAGGAGGCAGGGAGCTCGGGACACTGGGATATGTTTTGGAGGTGGAGCTGACAGGACTCGGGGTAAGGTAGGAAAGGACTACCATATCCCTCTCAACCTTTTCTGTCCTAGGATGGTGACCCCCGCCCACCCCCTGCTTCCTCCACCAGCCCCAGTGGGCCCCAAGGCCATTAGGTGGTCCACTGTGGCCCCTGATCTTTTCCTGGGCGTTCCTCTTGCCTTCGCTGTCCCCTGCATGCCTTATTCTCCCCTGGAGTTAGGGCAGAGACACTTCTCACAGGTACATTTAGTACAGCCCATATGGGACATTTCCACCCCTGCCAACCCTCAACCTCTACATAGCCTTCCTCTGGCATTTGAAATAAACTGCTAACTGCAGATTTCTGGTGTTTCCTTTCCTGCTTCTGGCAGCTTTGCAAGATGGGTTCTGATCATATTCTGATGGGGCTGGGTTTTTGTACTTTGTAGACACAGGCCAAGCATATGACTTCCTGCCTAAACTTTCCTCAACTCCCCAGACCCTCAACATAAAGGCCGCCCTCTTTGGATCCCCCAGGCTCTGTTCTGTGTCCCATTGACCAGCATAGCCTGCAATTCTCCAAACATGAGACAGGCCCAGGCCAGTTATGATCCTCCTGTGTGTGGACCCTCCACCCTTATCCTCTTGGACAACTCCCACTTATCCCTCAGCACTCAGGGAAATCCCATCCTCCTCTGTCCCTCATCCTCTGAGGGGGTGGATATGTAGTGGTGGCAGTGATGCCTTTGTTGCTGACCTAGCTAATATTTGTGAAGGTACAGATGATATTGTGATGACTAGCATTGAAGCTCACATTGTTGGGTGTGCTCTGTGTGCCAGTCACTGGCTGTGTGTTCACTATCACAGTGAGTCCCTCCAACAGTTCTGAGGGGTTATGTTATCTCTATATAAGAGATGACATTGGGTCTTAGGAAGGCTAATTGCCAGCCTAAGATCATTCAGCTATCAGTGGGGGAGCAGGAATTTGAACCTAGACCATCTGCCTCCACACTGTACTGCTAGACTAAATTTATCATGCTATTTAGGAATTATTCAGTTAATTTTTATTCTCCAGCTAGACCCTGAGCTCCTTGAGGGCAGTGACCATGTCTCTGCCTTGGTTTCTCCAGTGCCTGGCACACTGCACAGTTGTTTTGATGAGCGGATGGGTGGTTGGGAGAGCATGTGTAAAGTCACGAATCCCACCGGCCTTCTTCCATGAGGGGCCTTTAAGGCCCAAGGGGATGAAGGAAGAGGGGGTGAATTCCCAGGTCTGCCACATGCCTTCACATCTGAAGGGCAGAGCTAACTGCTTTCTGTGTGTTCTCTCCTCCCTGCCCACCCCTGGCACCTGGCCATGTGGATGGCAGATGTTTGCCGAAGAGGAGGCCGAGCTGACCCAGGAGACATCCCCAGAAAAGCTGCAGCAATATCGCCAGGTGCACCTCTTGCCAGGCCTGCGAGAACAGGGCTGGTGCGAGATCACTGCCCACCTCCTGGCACTGCCTGAGCATGATGCCCGTGAAAAGGTGCTGCAGACGTTGGGCGCCCTCCTTGCCACCTGCCGGGACCACTACCATAAGGACCCACAGCTCAGCAGGATGCTGGCCAGCCTTCAGGCTGAATACCAGGTGCTGGCCACCCTGGAGCTTCAAGGTGGCGAGGACGAGGGCTACTTCCAGGAGCTACTGGGCTCCATCAACAGCTTGCTGAAGGAGCTGCGATGAGGCTGCCCCAGTGCGGGGACTGGTCTGGAACGCTGCTAGTAAGGCTGAGAGGAACCCGCTTGGGTGGTTTCTTCCGGGGACAGCAGGCAGGAGGGAGGCCTGAGCATTATCCGGGCACTGCTGGCCTGGCCATTAAATGGAGACATGAATGCCATTGTCTGTCTATGGTATGTCTGCAGCCCTATGGTAGTCAGATGGATCATTGGGTGATAGGTCCCTAAGCGCTGCTAGTGACATGCTGCATGGTCAGCCCAAAATAGCCAGCAAGTAACAGGCCCCATGGAAAGGGTCTGGGCTCAAAGGTTGGGAAACCCTGGCTGGGACCCACTTTTTACCACCCAGTAGTTCTGTGACCTTGGAAAGTCACTTAACTTTCCTGAGCCTCTTTCCTCATCTGTCAAAGGGGAGTGCTATTAAATGAGAGAAAATAAAGGCCTATGAAGGACTACACTACCACCAGTCACCTGTGCTTGTCCATTCCTCTACCCTGCTATGAGAGTAGGTCTGGGGATTGTCTCCCTGTCCCCTCTACCTTGTGCCCAAGTAATAGCTTTGAGGCCACTGGCCCTGGCAAAAGCCTGAGGGGGCATTACCACATGTAGGGATGTGGTGTCAGCCCGGGCAGCTGATGGGCTGGGCTGGAGTAATTGGTGCTGGCACCTGGGTTGTAGAAAGATGCCAAGATGGCTTGCTACACTCTGGAGGCCCTTAGGTGTAGTCCTCTGGGAGAAGAGACATCTTACTGAAGCTGGTAGTGGGAGCCCAGACCTGACTCTCTGTGCCCTTGCCCCCCTCCTGTGTCCATGCTGAGCTGAACAGAGCCCAAGGAAGAGGACTCAGAGGTGGAGGCAGCTGAGCCTGGCAAATTCTGGCCCCCACCCTGGTGAGACTGGGAGCCTGCTGCAGGTTGCCATGGCAACCCCGGCTCTGGACCTTCCTGATTTGGATTCTGGTGTATTTGTTTATCAGCCTTTCCCAAATGCACCAGAGGCTCACTCCTGCTGCTCAGGCAGCCCCTCCCAGCCTCCATGTAGAAATCCCTTCCTGGACTTGCATATAGAAATCTCAGCTTCACTGAGCTGAGAGGAAACTGAGGCCCAAAGAAACATGGGATAGTGGGTGGCTTACTTCCCCGCAGTCTCTTTGCTCAGACTCTCTCCCGCCCACCTCATGCCACAACACACAGGAAGCTTGGGAGAGAGCTTTTGCCTGCACAGAGCTCTCCCAGGAGGGTAGGAAGAAGCAGGAACCTGTTTCACTAGAGTAGGAAGCCTCAGAGCTCAGGCAGAGTGAGGAATCAAACCCGAAGTCTGTCAAGTGTTGGGTACTGCCTCGCTGCCTTTAACATCTCTCAATAGCCTTCAAAGTACATTTTACAGATGAGAAAATCATGACTTGGAGAGGCTAAATGATCCACCTGAGGTCACAGGGCTTGCAAGTGGCAGAAGTAGAATTTGCTGGGCTGACCATACTATGGAAGGCTTGAATGTGCAGCTCATAAGGGGATAGTGTTGAATTTGACAGGCAGTGGTGAGAGAGCCAGGAGAGACTGCATAGCAGTCTTGAGAAAAGAGGTGCTAGGGCCTGGCTAAGGCCAAGGTCAAGAGTCACTTTAAAGTTGAGGTCATCAGATTCTGCGAGTGGATTTGAGAAAGGGGGAAGATGAGGCATTGGGTATAGGGCTGCCTCAGCACATGCTGGGGGAGAAGAGAGCTTGGGTTCTGACAGAGGTAAGCACTGAGGCTGCGGGAACAAGTGTGCTCTGAGCAAGGGGCCAGGTTGTGGGGAGCTGTAGAAGGATGCCTTGTGAGGTCCTAATCATCAGGCTGGGGGACCCCAGAGCCCTTGAGTTCTCTATAACCACCAGGATCTGATCTGGGTTATGGGAAGGAGTTATACTAGTAGAAGCCTAATTGAATACCTTTTCTACCCTCTGGCATGCTGTAGAAAGGGGACTTTGGGCCACAAGTTCTTGTGGAGGGTCCCTGGGGCCAAGGTAAGAGCCACTGGGGGGCTGTAGTGAGAAAAGCTAGACTAGTGCCAGGATGCTGAGCCACAGGTCAGGCTATGGGGCTGCTGCTACCCTCCTTTTCACTTCACTTACAGATGAGGTCTCAGAGATGGTTAAGTTTGTGCTATAGCCTTTTCTGTTTGGCCTCATCTGGGTTCATCCTGGGACTCTGACTGCCTGGTTTCAGGTCCTGTAGCAGACTCTCCTAGGAGACAGGCAGCAGTGTGACCCAGGGCTGGGGCTCAGGCTGCTCAGGTGTTGGTTCTGGTTCCATCACTCAGTTCATCATTGGTTGTTGTCTGCAGGTCTAGAAGGAGCCCTTCTCTGTCTCCCCTTGGGTGCCATCCTGGGAACTGTGGCCAAGGAGTATAGCCTCGGCTCGAAGTTAGGCAGGAAATGGTAATGCGGGGCCAAAGCGACCAGAACTTGAGGCGATGTGACTTCTTCCTATAAGGGCTGCTTTCCTCTTATCACACCCCTGTCACATGGTAGAAGGCCACAGGGCTCTTGGCCTTCTGGCAAGGACTAGCTGAGAGCTATGACTGGCTGATACCTCATAGGCCCTTGGTTACCTGCTCCTTGACTAGGCTAAACCAGGTACTCTATGTGGGAGGATGACAGGGATAGGGAGTGGGGTGGTGGTCCTAGGTCTCCACTCCATCCATCAGCAGGCTTGGTTTTTATTCACGCATTCTTTCATTCAAATTGTTTTTATTGAGCACTTTACTCAGTGTCAGGCCCCAGGGTTCTGAGATTCGTAAGTCTGTCTGGTGTGAGCTGTACTCTGATGGGGGAGCCCTGGTCACTTGGAGCCTAGAAGGTCCTTGACATTGTTGAGGACGATGGGGAAGGCCTCAGCTGGTGGTAGCCAAGCTGAGACCTGAAGGATGCTCAAAAAACAAGCCAGATGAAATGGGGAAAGGGTTTCAGCCCCAGAAAGCTATGGAAAGTCATGAGACGAGAGAGAGTGGTCCATTTGAGGAACTCACAAGTTCAGTATAGCTGGAGAAAGTGATGGGGGTGAGAGGCCAAGTGGCCCAAGGTGGAGCTGCAAGGATCAAAGGGACCACACTCACACTGTCAGCCTTGCCAAGGAGCATGACCTGATCCTGATGGAGTGGGGAACCAAGGGGAGGGTTTTGATCATTCTGGCTGCTGCTCAGTCATTCATTCACAAAATACATCTGATTTAGGACTAACTAGGAGCCAGGCTGTTCCAGGGCATGAAGTGGTAAGTACTGAGGAGTGCAGACCATGACAAATAAGTATGTAATATCATGCTAAGCAGGGAATGCTAAGAGTTATGAGGAAAAATAAGGCACAAGAAGAGGTAGAGTGTTAGGGAAGGCCCCCCTGAGGAGGTACAGTGTGAACAGAAAGAGAGCGAGGCACTGAGCCATGTGGAGATCTGCAAAAGTGCTTTAGAGACCAAGGGGATAGTAGAGGGAAAAGTCCTAAGGCAGGAACATGGCTGGAGTGTTGGAAGAAAAGCAAGAGTCAGTGGAAGGAAGAGTAAGTAGTAAATAGCAAGAGGTGGGTGGATCTTGGCAACTCTCATAAGGACAGATGTTTTTTCTTTGAGATGGGAGCCATTGGACAGTTGTGAGCAAAAGAGGGACTTGATATGACTGATATTTTAACAGAATCACTCTTGTTGCTGTGGTAAGAGATGAGACAGGGGCAAAGATGGAATCAGGAGCCCAGTGCAAGGTGAGTGTCCATGAGGTTTGAACCAGGGTGATGGTGATAGAGACGTGGTGCCAAGTGCTCAGACTCCAGATATGTTTTGAAGATGGAGCTGAGAGGACGTGCAGACTCACTGCATGTGGCATGTGAGGAAGGAAGAGTCAAGGATGAAGCCTCATTAGGGGGCTTGAGCAAATGGGCATTTGGAGGTACTATTTACAAAAGTGGGAAAAGAGAAGAATAGGGGAAAAAGATTGAGACGTTATGGTGGACATTGTTTTAGGCATGTTTTATTGAGATGTCAGTTGGATAGTCAAGTGAGGATGTTGAATAGGCAGCCTAGGGAAGAGGTCACAAGTGAAGAGAGAAACATGGAAGCCGTGTGTGCTATAGCCGGCTCATAGCAGCCCATGAGCCATATGGGTCTCAGAAACATTGCAAGCTGGTTGTTAAGCAGCCATTATTAAAAATCAGATTATATAAATTTACAATTAATATATTTAAAAAGCAATGGTAATTTTTTAAAAAATGGTAAAAGAAGATCATATTAAACCCAAAGAAAGCAGAAGGAAAGGAAATAATAAAGAGCAGAAAACAATAAAATTGGAGACACAAAAACTGGAGAAAATCAATGAAATAAAAAAATGGTTCTTTGAAAAAAGAAGACACAAATTACCAATATCAGGAATAGGGGATATCATTGTAGACCCTACAGGCATTAAAAGAATAATGAATACTACGAACAACTCTCGGTCCATATATTTGACAACTTAGAAGAAATGATGGTTCAATTCCTTGAAAAACACTTTCACTGCATTAGTTTTCTATTGCTGCTCTAACAAATTAGTATGAGCTTAGTGCCTTAAACAATTCAAATTGTAGGTCAGAAATCTGACACAGTTTTCACAGTGCAAAAATCAAAGCCATCAAAGGAGCTACTCTGAGAGGATCCACTTTTTTGCCTTTTCCAGCTCCTATAGGCCCTTCCTCCACTTTCAGTGACCACAAAAGCAAGTCAGGTTCTCATGGACAACACTCTGACTGACTCTTTGGCCTACCTTTTCCACTTTAAGGCCCCTTGTGATAACATTGGGCCCACCTGTATAATCCAGAATAATCTCCCTATTTTAAAATCAGTTGATTAACAACCTAATTCTCCTTTGCCATATAGCATAATATATTCACAGGTTCTAGAGAGTAGGATGTGGACATCTTTGGGGAGCCATTCTGCCTCTCACAAACACAAGCTACCAAAACTCAAGAATAGATAGATAACCTGTATCGTCCTATATCTAGTAAAGACATTGAATTCATAGTTTAAAACCTCACAAGGAAAACTCCAAACCTAGAGGTTTCACCAACAAATTCTACCAAATAATACTAATTTTATTTTATACAATTTCTTCCTGAAAATAGAAGAAAATACTCCCAAATTCATTTTATGAGGCCAGCATTATTCTGATACTAATATCAAAGACATTAAAAGAAAAAACTCTATAGACCAACACCCACCTCATAAGTGACAAGGACAAGGAGGTTTTGAGGAGGAAAGATCTTGGAGGCTATGGTAAGGACTTTAAATTTTTGGAAGGTCCATACCAAAATGCAGAACTCCTCAACAGAATATTAACAAATCAAATGTAGCAATATAGAAAAGGGCGCTACATCATCACCAAATAGGGTTTATCCTGGGAATGCAAAGCTAATTCAACTCAATTCTAATATTAACATAATAAAGAAGAAAAAAACTGCAGAATCATCTTAATAGATGCAGAAAAATCACTTAACAAAATTCAATATCTATCCATAATAAAATCTCAACATTTGGAATAGAAGGAAACTTTCTTAACCTGATGAATGGAAGCCACATAAAAACCTATTACAGACATCAAGCTTAGTGGTCAAAGACTGATTGCTTTCTCCCTAAGACTGGAAACAAGGCAGTAATTCCCACTCTTAACCTCTCCTCACCAGTATTGTGCTGGAAATCCTGGGCAGCACAGCGAGGCAAGGAAATGAAATAAAAGGCATACAGATCAAAAAAGAAGAAATAAAACTGTCTATATTCACAGGTAACATGATTGTCAGTGTTGAAAATCTCATGAAATATGTTTTAAAAATCTAACAGTTTATCAAAGTCATGAGATACAAGGTCAGTGTACAAAAATCAGTGTGTTTATACTAGCAATGAACAATTGGAAATGAAACTTTAAAAATATAATAAATAGCATTGAAACAAATTAAATGTATACATCTGGTAAAATATGTGCAGGATTTTAATGCTGAAAAGTACAAAACACTGTGGAAAGAAAAAATCTAAATAGAGACATACACTGCATTCATGGGTTGAAGGACTCCATATTGTTAAGATGGCAGTCCCCCCAAAATTGACTTATATATTCAGTGCAATTCCAGTAGGAATTTTTGAGCTAACAAGAGTCTTATTTGAAAATTTATATGGAAATGCAAAGGAATTGAAATAGCTACAACAATCTTGAAAAAGAACAAAGTTGGAGAACTCACACTATCTGATTTTAAGACTTACTGCAAAGACTAGTAATCAAGATGTCATATTGGTCAAAGAATAGACACAGATCAATGAATTGCAGTAGAGAGGTCAGAAATAGACCCTTGTATACAATATAGTTAATCGATTTTTGACTTATGTGCAAAGGCACTTCAGTGGAGAAATCATCTTTTCAATAAGTGGTGGTACAACAATTGGACAGCTATATTTTAAAAAGTAAACCTATATTTGTCATACAAAATTAACTCAGAACCAATCATAGGCTTAAATGATAAATTTAAAAACTTTCAGAAGAAAACAGAGAAATCTTTGTGACCTTGAGTTAGACAAAGAATTCAAAAACACAATTCATAAAGTAAAAATTTGATAAATTTGACTATATCAAAATTAAAAACTTGTTCTGTGAAAGAAATTAAGACTAAAAGACAAGCCACAAACAGGGAGATAATATTTGCAGATCACATATCTGACAAAGGATTAGTCCCTAGAACATACGAAGAATCCCCAAAACTCATCAATAAGGAAATAGTCAAACCTCCCCCCCTCCCCAAAAGCAGAAGATATGAAGACATTTCACCAAAGAAGAAATACAGAGGACAGATAAGCATGTGAAAAGATGCTCAACATCATTAGTTAGGGAAATGTAAATTAAAACCATAGCAAGACACTAGTACACACCTACTTAAAGTGCCTGAAAAAACTTTAAACCTAATCAAAAAACCTGACAATATCATGTGCTGATGAGGATGCAGAGCAATAGGAACTCTCATATGCTGCTGGTGGGAATGCAAAATGATGCAGTCACTATGGAAAACAATTTGATAGTTTCTTTTAAAGTTCAACATATACCGTACAACATACCAAACTCACTCCTGGGTATTTACCCAAGATAAATGAAAATCTGTGTTTGACTGCTTATGTCGACTTTGTTACAAAAAAAAAACAAAAAACAAAAAACAAAAACCCCACTTGGAAACAATTCACATGCCCCTTGTCTGGGGAATGGGCAAACTGTGGTTCATCGTCCAGCGCAGCACTCCACAGAGGAACAAACTCGCTGCACACAGCCGCATACATGCATCTCCAAGGCGTTATGCTGATGGGAAGAAACCAGACTCAAAAGGCTACATGTTGCATGATTGATTCCATTCATATGTCATTTTGGAAAAGGCAAAATATAGGGGAAAGGTTTTGCTGGGATTGAGGGCAGAAGGACATTGTTACCACATCAGAGTGACACAAGGGAATCTTCAGTGGTGGTGATGGAACTGTTCTGTATCTCAATTGTGGTGGTGATTACACAACTCAATTTGTCAACACTCACAGAATTGTACACCAAAAAGGATGAATTTTACTGTATGTAATTTTAAAACTAAAAAATTTTAAGGTAATAAACACTCAAAACTCATCCCTTCCTAATTGCTTTACAGTTGACCACTATCAGCTGTTGAGAAGACTGTGTAGGGGAAACACTGACAGTGTGCGCCCAAGCTTCTCTTCCAACTCCACCCTTGTGACTTCATGTTGGTGGCCGAGTATCTGATGTGGTGGGAGCATGTACACCATGGAAGCTGGGAAATGCTACAAATTAAGGGCTTAATTGTTTTGTTGATTGTCTAGACTTAAGAAAGTGATGAAGAAAGTATTAATGCCATATAAACTTAAAAGTGTGCCATGTATCAATAGCACAGAAAATTGAGGGAATTGTTTTACAGCATTTGACTACTATCTGATTTAGCAAAGAAGTCACTCCCTGAGGAACAAGTGAAATTCCAACAGATGTTTTTGTTGTTTCATCTTTCTTTTTAAGGTAAACAAAGTATCAACCAGCATTCTTGTCTGAACCAGACTAGTTTGTGCATTGCAATCATAGGTTGGCTGTGGATGCAAGATTTCAGCAAAAATCAATGAAAGCCTGTTGAGAATCAGTTGGTTAGGTGGAATTTACATGTTAAGAGTACTGTGTATTTTGTTATTTGTGAATTGCATACGATTCCTTTATAGGACTAAAATGTATAATAAATGTGTATAATGTGTGTGTAAATACACCCATACATGTACACATATACCCCCTACCCCCCTTCCTTGCCCTGGAAAGCCGCTTATGCATTTACCAGCCTACCATCAAGGCTTAGGAATCATCAGAGACAGAAGAGGACCAAGGTCTGAGGCCCCAACCACTTCAACAGTAGAGGTCAGGAGGAGGATGAACTGGTAAGGAGATGAGCAGAGATTAATGAAGGGTGGGATGTGTGGAAATCTAGAGGTGTGCTAAGTGGGGAGGGAGTGCCCACCAACTTCACATGCTACTTACAAGAGGACTGGACAGAAGGTGTGAGCTGGGGAGAGAAGGAGGGAGGTGGAGACTCAGGGTCTGAACACTCATCTGACACCTGTGTTGAGGGAGTGGAGACATGGACTCAAGGGAAGCTTTTTGTATTAACTATGGGATCTATCAGAATATGTTTCACATGCTGATAA
The DNA here is from genome assembly GCA_028627145.1 of Eidolon dupreanum. NCBI lineage: Eukaryota > Metazoa > Chordata > Mammalia > Chiroptera > Pteropodidae > Eidolon > Eidolon dupreanum. The sequence continues at coordinate 25,223,289 of CM053515.1, forward strand.
GGCAGAAAATAGAGGGGAGAATTGTGGGACCGAATTCTTACATAGGCCAGGATCCAGTGACAAGCCAAGGGGTGGCCTTAGCAGGGGACCTGGAGAGTTACTGCATTCTAACAGGCAGGGTCCTGAGGACCAGTTGCAGGGTGGGGCAGGTGTTAGGTGAGGGCACAAGCGAGTTCTCAGATGGTCTAGCCTTTTGGGAGGAGCAGGACACAGGCCCCTGTGCTGCTCTCTGGGGCTCCACAAGGGATGGTCATAACCTGGGGGCTTTAGAGGGACTGGATCTTGAAGCTGGGCATGTTGGGTCACTTGATGTGTGACTTGAGTAAGGGGCTTCATCTCTCTCAGTCAGTTCCCTCATCTGTAAAGTCTTAAGGGGTAGTAATAGTGCCGACACCTCATAGGTTGTAAAGATGAGGTAGATCGTGGGTAAAGGCCTGACATGGGCTCTGGGTGTGCCTGGGTCGTGGCAGCAACTCTTCTCTTCAGCGGAGAGGTGACCCTGGCCTGGGTGGTGGTTGGAAGCTCTGAGGATTAAGGTTGCAGAGGTAAGGTGGGGCCTTTGAAGTGTCTGCGGTGGGGTGGGGGAAAGGACATGGGAGGACTGCAGTGTGGTTAGCAAAGGCAGGGAGAAGGGCAGCTGCGGCCAGTGAAAAGAGAGCTGGGCTCTGCAGCCCTTGTGTGCAGGTAGTAGCCAGAGCAGGTGTGAGGAGTGGCCAAGCCCAGAGTGCCAGGCTGGTAAAGTGGCTGAGGTTAGCGTGGGCCCTGGCTGGGAAGCAAGAAACCTGAGGATGCCAAGGGGAGATGATTTTCTTAGTAGGGAGCAAAGGGACAGGACTGAATAACCCAAGATCACGGTGTGGCAAGTCATCTGGTGCTCACCCCAGGCCCTGCTGCTTTAGATGGTCGTCTCTGACAACGATAGAGATCTCAAGATTTCTGGGTAGGGCCTCTGGTGCTTCCTAAGTTGCCTGCATTTTGCCTTTCAGTTTCTTTTGATATTCATTTAAATCAATGAATGGTTCAAATGGTTCAGCTATTTCTCAAGCACATGTTATGTATACACATTGCTGGGTGATAGGGTGAGCAAGACCAATACTGCCTGTCCCACAAGGGAACGAGGGTTGGTGCTGTAGTGACATGCCGCAGCTGAGAGCCAGGTGAGCAATGACAGTGGTGGGCCAGTGTTTCCAGCAGTGGTACAAGGATGATTTTAGGTGATAACTGAACATTTATTAAAATGCTATTTTGATGTATTTTAGAAAAAGTGTAACTGGCACATTAAATGATTTCAGATAGATATCACTTAGGAGACAGCCAAGTTGTCTTTTTAAGTAAATAATGGTGTTAAGGTTGGGATGACAGTGTGGCAAAAGGTGATGACCTGGACGTGCAAGTAATAGGCTCACAGGGAAAGCACAGGATCCGAGGAACCACCTCCAGGAGGCAGTGTGGGTGCAGAGGGCAGGATCACAGTGCCAGACACACTGCGAAGATGCACAAGGCTGCCAGCGTTGTCAGGTGGGCGTTGGGTAGCCCCAAATAGAGGGCTTCATGCAGAGGTTTGACTCTTTCGGTGGTGTACCTGGATGATCCCTTTATAACTAGGTATAGGTAATGGATGCTGGGGACTGATGTAGGCTAGTTTAGGAATCTTTATGACAATCCAGATGAGGGGTGGGGTCTTGGCCTCTGTTGCATGGAAGTGGATGGGTTGAGAGATGACTGGGAGCTGGGGAATGCTGCATTGCTGAGCTGTAGAACATCCAGATCAGGTGAAGCAGTGGGGACAGACGTGAATCTGGAGCTCAGGTCTGGAAGACAATTTTGGAATATGACAAACCAATGGCAACTAAAGCCATGAGAATGTCCCAGAGTTAGCATGGGTCCTGAGAGTTGGGATGTGGGGGACGAGTAGAGGGAGGCCAGTACCTTCTGGGTCAAGCCCCACTGGAGATCCCCCTGGATAGCTGTTCACTCATTGTCCTGAGCCTTGAAGTCATTGATGAACAAAATAAAGATTCCCACCCATGTTCAAGCTTATTAAAGAAAAAGATGGGCCTATAAAGCAGTTTAGTGCTCTGAAGAAAAGAGCAGGGTAGGGATTTATCAAGTCTTTCTGACAAGGGGACTCTTGACAAGATACCTGAAGGAGTTAGGAAAGCATAGGGATATCTCTGGGGACATTGTGTTCCAGGCAGTGGAACCATGTGTACAAAGGGCAAATGGCAAAGAATGGTTAAGGGGAAAGGCCAGAGAAGGCCAAGAGACCTAACCATCATTTAGGAGTTTGGCTTTTACTAGGAGATGGAAGCCACTGGAAGGTTGAGCTAAGGAGAAATGACGATCTGTTTTATAGGGATTATTGTGACTGCCGTGGGAGTAGGGTGTGGGGAACAGGATGATCCAGGGAAGCCTGGTGGGGAGGTTACTTTAATGGTCTAGGTACAGATGAATGGGAGTCTACCTTCTGGCATTTGCCCTCTTGTATTGTCCCCTCCCACAGCGTACCAGGTCTGCGAGACCAAGAGAATACGACAGAAGTGATATATCGCTTTTGAGATCAGGTTTTACAAAACCACCATGGCTTCCATCTGTTTGCTGTCCTCTTGGATCATTCACCCTGGGGGAAGCCAGCTACTTCCTTGTGAGCTGCTCTATGGGAAGACTCATGCGGCACAGTACCAAAGCCTCTTCCAATAGCCATGTGAGGGAGCCTGGAAGCAGATCCTCCAGGCTGCATGACTTGAGACTGTGGCCTCACCAGAGACCCTGATACAGGAACTCCCACTATGTAAGTTGCTCCTGGATTCCCGACCTTCAGAAATAGAGGTAATAAATGTTGGTCATTTTAGCTGCTAAGTTTTGGGGCAATTCATTACACAGCAATAGGTAACTAATATGATGATGACCAGCTGATCATAAACAGAAGTGGTGAGTAGTAGTTGGACCTGGCATATATTTTAAAGATAAGAATTTGGACAAGTTTGAGATATTTATTAAGACATCCATGTAGAGAGGTTAGGAGGCAGGCAATTATAAGAGTTTTTAGGAGAAGGCATTTGGACAGTACTGAAAACTGGGAATCTAAGATTAGAAGAGTAGACCATGAAGAGGCCCAGGTACTGAGCCCTAGGGCAGCACAACGTCTAACAAGAAAAAGGAGGTGGAGGAATTGCCCAGTAGAGAAGATAGAGCTTGAGTGAGGTGTCCTGGAAGTCGAGTGAAGAGCTTCTAGGAGGAACACCATGAGGTTAGCAAGATGGAGATAAAGAAAGAGCCAATCTATCTGACGGTGTGGAGGACGGCCCCTTAACAAGGTAATAGAGTGGCCAGGACAAGATGAGAGCTGACTGGCAGATAATGGAAGTGAGGAAGAAAGTGACTACACACATTTCCTTAGAGAGTTTTGGTTAAGGTGGGGATTTGCGCTAGGAAGGGATGTGAGTTAGGAGGGGGTTTTTTTGGAGGCAGCTGTCGTGGTATGGTTGTAAGTTGATGGGATAACTCGGGGGTGAGAGCCATGGAGACAAGGACGTCTCTAAGGTTTTGACTTTCTCCTTGAAGTGTGGACACATGAATTCCTGGGTGGGCCGGCACAAAGGCTACAAGGCTAGGCTCTATAGCTTTGGGCCTAGAGCCACAGGCATTGTTCCCTTGTTGGGCAACACTATACCAGAGGAAGAGGGGCACTGCAGCACTCCGAGCACAGCAGATGCTGTGGGCAAATCCAGGAGATGTTTTGTGTAAAACTGGACTCTACTGGAAGGCAAAGAAAAACGACTTTGGCTTCTGGGACTTGGTTTCATGGTGGACTTTATTGGGAAAAGTTAGTGTAAAAAAAATTCATAAAATTTAAATAAAGATAGTATACCTTATAGCTATGGTAACTGCTATAGTAATCACAAATAAGGTAAAGTCTAAATTATTGCCTAAGCAAACACTATTCTGTCAGGCTTCTGTTACAAGCCCAAGGCAGGAAACATTGCAATTATTAGATTTGAGCCCAATGATGAATTTGCATTTGAAACTGAAGAAAGGGAAAAAGAGCATGTTCTGATTACAGCATCACAACATTCTAGCCTGAGAAAAGCAGCTTTATTAATATGTCCTGCAGCAGAGTACATTAGTAATTGTAATCATGCATTTAAATTCTCATTTCATGTCATAAAGAGAATAATCAGTTTTCTTCATGATACATTATGTTTTACTGAGTTTCATGTGGTTTATCCCTCTTAGGACCCTTCTGGGAACGTTCCTTTTTTGGGGCCAGCTTCCTAAGACACCCAGGTGGCTTACTCCGGGTCATCTTTGGTCATTGAATACTAGCCAACCTACCAGGATCTACGGCTAGTAAAAGCCCCCTCCCTGAACAAAGAGTGAGTCAGATACCCTTTTCTCAAACCCTGATGCCACACCAAACAGGTGTCACAACCTGGTCAAGAGTGTTACTAACAAGATAATGTGAGATTCTCTTTGGTTATGGAATTAAGCTTATAAAAAAATATAGCTAGGAAGATGTTCCTGAATTCTAAAAGCATTTATGAATGGCTTAAGTATGTCCTTGCAAAATTTGCCACCTGGCCAGGTTTAAAATGTGCCTATTTCCCTGTGGTGTCTAACATCAGTGATCTAGGAAATGCATTTGAATGAAGAACAGTCACTGATTTTTAACAGCCTGAGGGTTGGGGGACAACTGTCGGGGGCAGCCTTAGATGCTGTCCATGGCCTTGAACTCACTGAGGGCCTGCACAGGGTTTACATGCTTCTTCTGAGATGCCCGTTTAATCTTGGTCTGTGTCTCATCCTGTTTCTCTCTCTTCACTAAGGGCTTTTTCTCAGGTGCCTTCATCTTCCATGACACAGCTGGGAGGTTGAGGGAAGCCATACCTTGGGACTTCTGATATTTAGTGGAGGCCACATAGGAAGCCTTCACTGTCTGCACCACGGCGTTCATCAGGTTTTTGGCGGCCTGGATCAGGGACATGGCACTGTCCACCTAAGAGGCATAGACATGGGGTGTTAAGGAGCACAGGCCAGACCTCTCACCCCATGGCTGGGGAGGTGCGGCAGCTGGAGGGGGTCCCCAATCCTCCCGGTTCAGGACAGGGCTGGGCAGAAGCCCCGTTACTAATTAGCTCTCCCAATAGCTGCTGCTCTTATCCAGATACCCTGAAAAGGTCTTTTGAAGAAGGGTCCAGTAAAAAAAACAAGACATCACCTTGCCTGCCCCCACCCCTGAGTGAGTGCAGAGCTATAACCACAAGAACTGTGAGCAGACACAGGAGGCGGCCTTGAGTCAACTGTCCTAGACAGGAACCCAAGGCTTTCAGTCATGTCCAGGTGCATTTACATTGTAGCAGGTGAGCAAATGGTATCAGTATGTACAATATACAAAGTTCTTTGAAAGGAAATTCTGTGGGATTAGCAGAAGCCACAAGGAATTAGTGGAGCTCAGTACACCAAGTGAGACCACCTCTTTATACTGCCCAAGTGCCAAGGAGTCCAAAACTGACATCGTAAAGACATGAGGGAAGAAATACTACTCAGGCACTTGGAGGGATGGAGATTTGAGAAAGCCTTGCTATGTCATTTTTGGAGTTTTTGGACAGGCTCAATTTGGGGCTTTCCATAGCACACCTTCCCAGTTCAAGGCAGTAAGGAGCGTATGTGGACAAAGGCCAGCACATTCCCAGCCACTTCTTTTGACAGATGAAACTTACCCCAGAGACGACGAGCTCTCCACCGAGGTTCTGTACCTCAGCCTTGACTTTGCTGCAGATGTTGAGCTGGTGGCAGTAGAGGGCGATGCGCTGCAGGTAGGCCAGCAGGTCCTGCTTGCAGGCGGAGTCTGGGCACTGATTGGGAGAGCGGCTTAGTACTGATCCCTGTCCAAGCCTGGCCTAAACACACCCACCCACAGGGTCTATTTCTGAACCTCCCAGTGTGCTACCAACAAGGTTCCTCTCTCCTTGGGCCCAGGTCCCTGAAGGAGAGAAAAAGACTCAGGAAGCAAGAGCCTGGTTCTAGAAGAAAGTCAGAAGTGCTTTGAGCTAATCGATAACCCTTCCAATAGCTCTTTTGCTCAGAGATACTTTATCTGCTCAATTATGACACACTGCAAATAGCTGATGAAAAGAATGGTTCACTTTAGGCAAAGATGGAGGATGACTAAATCAAAACAAGAAAAAGAACACTTGGGGACCATGAGGTCTTGACTAATCACAGGGAAATTAAAGGGCAGCTGCTGCCCAATTTGTCTTGCTACCAAAGCTCAGGGCTGGCTGAGGAGACTTTACCCAAAGAGGGAAATAAAAAGCACCTCTCAGGTGTTTATAGCAAATACTGCCCTCTGTGAGGCTGATATAAACTGAGGCCTGTAGACCATGCTGGAGATTTTGAATTTTAAGAAGCTACAGGAGCGCAGCAGAGCCATATCTGATATAGATTTTAAAATGATTACATAAGACAACCGTGTTGGTGGTGGTGTGGAGAGACCACAGTAGTCTGGGCGTGGGGCTGTGGAGGTCTGGCCTACACTGGTAGTAGAAGAGAGGAAGACTGGATGATGTCAAGATTCAGTAGAAGATCCAAGACCTAGTACTGGATTCTGTGAAAGAGGGGGAGTCCAGATGACTTATGAATCTTTCGCTTGAGGGATGAGGAACTGCTGTCACTCATCTTGCAGCCCAGATACAGGCTAGATACTCCATGGAACAGGGTTAGAACTGCAGAGAAAACTATAACTGAGAAATACCATTTCCAATAAGTCTTGGAAGAGCAAGGAAAATGTAAACTTTCTAGGAGGTAGGAGCCATATTTTCTGATGTAGCAAGAGAGGGAACAGGGTTTATTTATCAAAGGCTGGGTGGCTGATCAATCTACAGTGCCAAAGACATAGACCTCTGCCCCCAACTGGACACAATAGCCTTCCAAAACACTAGCCAAATGGGCTCCTAATTCTTCTATGAAATAAATCCGTAAGACAAGGCCCTCATACAGCCAGTGTCAGTATGTCAGAGCTTATAGAAGCAGCACCTGCCCAGGCCTGAAGTTCTGAAGAGAACTGAGAGATAAGTCACCAGTAGAGGCTGGTTTTAGCTGTCAACTATAGGAATATTTCAGGACAGACACACCTGTTCCAGAGATATACCCTAATGCAAACTGTCAAAGAAAAAACTGGAATTCAGATATCCTTAAAAATCTATGCTGGTGTTAATCAAGCAAGCTGGTGAATTAAGAAAATTTTTTGAGATGAAGAGAGTGTTGTATCCCAGGATGAAGTTAAACCCACACAGCAAGTCTGTCACTTACATGGTCTGCGATGGTGCGGCCGAGCTTATCCATCCTGGATCCTGCCTCAGCAATTTTCTTGGCGGCACTGATTACATCTGATGTATTTTTGAGTGGTCCTTTGCCTCTGAAAAAAGAAAACAAGGATCATTTCAGATGAAGCCACTCATGATTGGAGGTGGGTAGAAAAGAGAAGGTGGCTAAAGAGCAGCACGGCTGTGCCTGTCCGAGGTGACCCGTAGGGAGGAGGACTGCTCTCGTGTACTTGGTGGGGCTGAGCATTGCTAACCGGGTGAAGTCGGTCATCTCCATCATGATCATGCACATCTGCTTGGCCAGCACGATGATGTCGTTACCACTGTCATCCCATTTGGATACTTCAGCATCCAGCTTGCTCTTTTCTTCCTGGAAGCTGGCCACCTGTTCTGCAATCTTTGCTTTTTGCTCTTGGGGAAGCTGAGCCATGATCGCCTAAAATCAGAAGCACAGAAAGCTCTTATATTTAGGGAGTATGACATTCTCACAGTGCATTAGCCAAGAACATTTCCACTGAGCAATATATGGCATAGGTAGGATAATGCTTTAATAGGTTTCATTTTGCCTTAAGGGCCATTTCTTCTTATTTTGCATAGAAGTTTATGGCAGCCTGAATTCCTGACCCACTTTTAAGAACAAGTTTTTATGTGAAAGCTTTGTGATCACATTTGTGCAGGAACAGAACCTGCTTATTTTGATTATTTAAAAGTTTCATCCTCTGTCTCCTGCCACCACAAAGTGGGGGTGGGGATAAGAGAAGGGTTAATTATGGAGCCCTTTCCCTTATGGGCATTTCCTCTGGCCGCATTATATCTCCAACTTTTCAACGTGAACAGGAAGTGGCTTTAGAATGTAAAATTTAAAGAAGGCAGAGAACCTAAGTAATATACTTTTTGAATATGTCAGTGGCATTTAAACTTTATCAAAGCATCACCTAGAAGCCTGCTGCCCACCTCAAGCTCCCCAAACTCTGGGTCTCCTCCAGCTCCTCACCACTCAGGTTCCCACAGTGCTCATGACCAAGTAGGGCCTAAACCACGGATGCATTTGCTGTTCAAAATGATTTCTGAGGAGTGGAAAAAGACTCCTTAGAAATATTTCTTGGCGTCCTCCCCAAAACATAAATGCTGTTGATTCAAGATTTAATGACTCAAATGAATGCAAGGGCTCTGACTTTTCTTGAATGTACCACTGTTATTTTTCTTAACCCATGAATAATTAAATAGTTCATACCCATGGTATCATTGAGATGGGCAAAGACAGCAATCTTTTTCGATTTCACAATCCTTTTAACAAACATTGCATTGATTAGATCCTAGGACTCTATCATGAACCAAAGCCCCAGGGCACAGCTGAGGAGCCCATGTTCCTATCCCCAAGTGAGACACTTTGGAGGTGCCACAGCCCAGGTTAGTTTTCATCCTACCGCCAGAGAAAGAGGGATTCTCAATAGTGCGTGTTTTCCTGTAAAAGAAAAAGTAAGACCTGAGAGGGACAGGGAAGGTCAGCAGAACAAGATTAACTGATTCCTCACCCGGGCACTCTGGCCAGCTATCAGCTGATCATCTTCTGTCTGGACACTTGTCCTACTTCTGACATCAAAGTCTTCTGTCTCAAAGTCGGAGTCATCCAACTCCTCAGGGGTCTGCCACAGAGAGAGAGACCATGAGTCAGACACACCCCTAGGCCTCCAACTGTCCCAAGCCTCTGGGCTCACACCCCTGGGCCTGTGTATGGACACCCAGAATTGTGGATTTTCATGTGCAGTGTTCCTAATAGGTATGGACAATAAAGCTAAAATCATTCATTGTTTGTTTGCCTCACTGACACACATGCAGGGTGGCTTGTCCAATGAACAGGCGAGGCACCACAGCAACACATCTCAAAGGGCAGTGGGTTCCTTTCTGGGCGTTAGGGTTTCAACTTCCACCACTCTTTCTTTGTTGTAATTTGTTTTTTACTTAATGTACCCCAACAGCTGCACCTTAAGACAAAGGTAAGAATTGTCCTGGGTAGAAAAGGTACTATATTAAAAACAGAGGTATTTAATACAACATTAAGTAAATTTATATAACTTTCCCACTTTGTGACAAAAAAGAAAATTAAATGAAATAGTACTGGGCCTGATTTCAGGGTACCAAAGGATGCTTTGAGGAGTAAAAATAGGCAATATATTTTCATGTTTTTTTTTTTTTTTTTTTTTTTTTTACCTTTGATAAAAAGAAAAGATAATGTGACAGGTAAGGTCTGAGTAAATACCAAAGGGACTGATTTCCTTTAATTATGAAATAAAATTCTTATTTTGTACAACCTTCAGCCTGTCATGATTAGCTGCTGACTTGAAACATAATGTCTTCTTGAAGTTATCTGTAATGGAGCAGCAGGCAGAACAGCTGGGGTTGGCTCTTGGCCCAGCCTGCCTGTGACAGGAGGGCAAGTCAGGCAAGTCCCTCATCTGTACCAGGACCTAATCCAAGCCCAGCCCCAGGCCTTGCTGTGAGGCTCAAATGAGAAGCCATGTGAGAAAGCATCTGAAACCACCAAGAGTATTTTGGGTTTGTACATGTGCAAAGTCCAGCTCTGTCTCTCAGGTGAGGTAAGGACAGCAGATGTCACATAAGACATTATTAGTAAGCCACAGAGATAACCAAATCCAAGAAAGATCCTAGAGTCTCTCTGACTGGGCAGTGCAAAATACTGTGCCACCCCATTGCCCATTTTAATCCTTCCAGGGCTGGAAGGATTAAAAACCCAAACTGCCTCCCTGCTCCTGGGGTGTGGTTCCCACAACCCTACCTACTTCCTCACAGTGGGACTCTGGAATTTGCAAGCATCTCCTGAAGCATATGCATTTCAGTTCTAGCCCAGTTAAGTCCCGAAAGGCATTAACTTCCTCTTTATCATTAAGGTTTCTTTTATTCTATTTGCAGGTGTCTGTCAGCATGAAAGAACTGTGGAGAAAAGGGGCTACGTTCATTACCAGTGGCATATGTGACCCAGGGAGCCCATCGCACTTCTGGGATATGGCTGCTGGTTTTTACCCTATATTCAGCTAGGCCAGGCCTCTGCTGAACATGAGATGTTCCTCACATAGCAGCAGGGATGAAGACAGCAAAGGGCTCCAACATGTCCAGGTGACCTGGGGCCTGCGAGAACATCCAGCAGCCAACCAGGCAATCCTCAGTTTTCTTTCCTTCTCACCCTAGAGAGCAGTGTGGTCTTGTCCAAGAGTTTCTAAACTGCCTACAAATGGGTCCAGCCTGATGCAACTGCCTTAGAAATGGCCTCTGTTTCCAGCTGACAATCTGGCCAGGCTCTGCAGGCTTAGAGATAAAAAGTGGGTCAGAATCCCTGCCAACCTTGGGAGGTTTGACTAGCAAACCACGAAGATAAAAATGAAACTCTTGACCTGACTAGAGAGCACAGCAGAGCAGCTCCTATGTTGCAGGCAGGCACTGCACTCCCAACTGCCTGCTCTGCAGCTAGGGCAGGGTCTGGCCCAGGTGGCCCTAGGAGAGTTACACACAGGCTCAGCTCTCAGAGCCACATGCTTGTGCTCAGAATAGCGTGTGCGGGATTAACTGCTATGGGAAAGGCAGCTTTGAGACCCAGGTCTAGCACCCTAGGGATGCATTATAGAGAGGCTGGTAACTTCTCAAGACCTATTCATGCCAATCCAGGAAGGGCACTGAACTTTCTCTCAAGACAGTAAGAATTGCTGCTCTCTCTGAGATGGGTCATTGCTTGGCTATAAGCTAAGGGACATTTCCAGGGGCTGCAATAGTCCCTCAACCTCACCCTGGACACATTGGAGATCTAGCATCCTGCCTGCCACCCTTTCAAAGAGAGGGGTGCTCCATGTGAAGAATAACTTCAATCTGTATTAAGAAAATACTCCTGTCTCTGAAATGCACTGAAGAGCCTTAATTTTCTGTAGTTTCCCACTAACTCGAATGGTAGCCTCATATTTGGGGCGGCTATCTGCCCTAAATTTAATCATCAAAGCCAACTCTAACAGGTTCCTGTTCTCGGCCCATGTTCAGGCTCTAACTTGCAACTCAAAGTCATTTTAGACAATGTAATTAAATATATTTCATTCTTACAGCTTTTAGATTCATGGTTTTAATATACTGGCAACGCATCTGCCGAGTTCCAAAATGATGCATTGCTTAAGTTTAGCAAGTGATAAGAGTGAGCTGTTAAAACTAAGAAATGCAGTTACTCACCCTTATCATCAATACCGCTTTCCTGATGTCCCGGATGCCATCATACACCAGGCGGGAGGCATCAATAAACTCGTTCTCATCCATGGGCTGAGCAGGGTCCGAGCTGAGGGCTTCCACGGCAGCTTCTACTTGCTCAGTAAAACGTGGCATAACTGCAGAAAAAAGAGGTATGGCAAATCCTCCTGGCCCAGTGGACATCATTCTACCAGCCCTCCCTAAATCCCTCATTCAGACAGGAGGAAACAAGGTATATGATGAAGAGCCTCTGCTTCTACCTATATGAGAAGTATTTATGGCTGAAATAAATTAAATACCATATTTTACAAAGACTCGAATCATCATCTTTGTCTCTGACTAGATTTTACAATATAGGATTTGGACGGCTGAGCACTTGAAGCAAGATTAATTTGAGGGCTTGCTTAAGAATGGGACCCTCTTTAATTTAGTATTTAATAGGAGACTTAATTCTTAAGTTCATCTTAAGTAGTATGTTCACAATTATTCTCATCATTAGTCATGGGATACACATTAAGAAATGTGTTTGTGAGGCCCTAATATATTTTTTAAGTATTTTTTTTAATTTAAAAACCTTTTGACATTGGGACCAGCATCAGACTCTAGTCTGAGAAATCATTCCCAGAGGCCTTAATTTTGCTAACTTCTCACAAGTCTGATGTGCCACCCAGAACTCTTAAGATCTGAGTCTTAATCTCCTAACCACCGGGCCTGCACTAAGGATGGCCTAGTCTACCCAGACTGTGTGTGGGGAGCACCAGTGGGGGAGGGAGGTCCCACACCTGTGTTGGAGAGCAGCTTGGTGGCTTCCAACACCTTCTCTGTGTAGACCCCTGGCTCATAGTTGTCCATCTCTGAGGTGACCACATGAATGACTCGGGCTGCTCGGCCTCGGATTGCACCAGCTGTGCGGTCCAGCCCATCTACATCTTTCTCTTGAAGAGCAATAACACATTTGTTCACATCTTCCAAAATGTGATTCTCTGAGGAATAAGCAAAAAGCCAAATGAGGGAGGAGAACTTCCACAAAAAGGGGACAATTTTTTTTGCCTTTTTATTTTTCAATCATAATTAACATAGTAAATATTAGTTTCAGGTGTACAACATAGTTATTAGACATTTATATAACTTACAAAGTGATCACGCTGGTAAATCTAATAGCCATCTGACACCATACAGTTATTACAATATTACTGACTATATTCCCTATGCTGAGAAGAGGACAATTGTAAGATGGCATCTGTCATTTTACAGAGTGCTCACTTTGTGCCAGCTACAGTGCCAAAAGCTTTATGTGTCACTGAAGACAAAAGATTAACTGTTGCATTAACTGTCCCCCAGAAACTCGACCTGCAATTACCTCCAAGAATAACAATCCTTATTCCAGGGTTAAAAAGTGAGAGATGCCCGTCTTTAAGATAGATGTTCTCAGATCACAAAAACCTTAATTTCTCTTTCCCTTAAATAATTTCACTGACCTTACATAACAAAGTCTAAAAGTGAAGAGAAGTTTCACTGTAAGGCTTTATCTTTCTAGTCCCACACCCCTTCCTCTAGTAGATGCCAATCAACTAAGAAGCTAACACAGCCCTGGGATTGAAAGTGCTGGAAAGTAGGCTGAAGCCTCCTCTGGAGAGCACTGAGGGAGTCTGAGGGGAGACTATAACCCTCTCATGGGTTGCAGGCAGACCTGCTGTGGTATTTGAGGAAACTCTTTAATCCTGTTAAGCTGATCAGTGGCTCCTACCAGTCATAGACCTGGAATTGGAAGACCCATAAAAACTTTTTCCTCAAAGCAAAAGCTTGACACTGGATCTTGGGAACCTCAGAAGGAGGAGTTCACTTCAACTTCATCTAACATAGCAAAGTGGAAGCAACCCAAATGTCCACGAGCAGAGTGGGTAATAAATTATGGGCACTACACAGCTGTCAGAATGGATGAGGTCCATCTAGAAGGACAGACCCAGAATGGGAAAGGGGATATTCTCACAGAGACCATCAGCAGACAGCCTGAATGACAGGGCTGCCCAGACTCAATGGGGTGAGTGGATGAGCAACACCAAAGAAACCTGACCATTCCCTTCCTCCTCTGAAAGGTTTTTTCAAGACATAAAAGAACTCTTAGAAGCAATGTCATAAACACGCTTACTCCCTTAAACCAAGAGAGTGCCTGGCACAACAGGTGAAAGACTAATGGCCACAGTTCTTCTGGAAGAGCCAGAACAATTAGGGCAACTGTAATCTGTTTAAGAAACGCCCCTGGTAATTTCTTTGCAAACCCTGGCTACCTTATGCTTTGACATGTCATTATCCAGGACTGGTTCCTGATTTAATTCACTTCCAAAAGCCATTACCCTTCCTTCAGAGCCTCTGCTAACATAGCCACATTATATATAACAATAAGCTTGACCTCTTAGGATACCCAAAACAAGAAAGTAGTCACAATATGCTATTTCCTTTCATTTTAAGGGGAGCCAGAGGCAAGTGGTACCTAGCAAATCTAGCAAAGAATAGAGCCACCACAATGTCCTGCCTTTGGGTTTTAGGATCCCCTGTAGGCCCCAAGAACTAATGAAGGCCCTCCTCTTCTCTTTGTAGTTCCAAGAGACTGCAGACAGGGACTCTGTAAAGATCTCTCCATTCTAAAATCACTGGTAAATAAATGGGGAAAAAAATCACAATGAAAAAGAAATAGTGACCTTAGCATATGATCCAGCAATCACACTCCTTGGTGTTTATCCAAAGGAGATAAAAACTTATGTCCACATAAAAATCTACAGAGATGGTTAAGCAGCTTTTCCATAATTGCCAAAACTCGAAAGCAACTAAATATATTTAAGTAGATGATAAGCAGATAAACTGGTTCATCCAAAAATGGAATATTATTCAGCACTGAAATGAAATGAGTAGTCAAGCCATGAAAAGACATGGAAACTTTTACATGCATATTACTAAGTGAAAGAAGCCAGTCTGAAAAGGCTACATACTATATGATTCTTGCTACATGACATTCTGGAAAAAGCAAAACTATGAAGATAGTAAAAAGATTAGAGGGTGGAAGGAGGAGGGATGAATACTCCATATGATCCTATAATGATGGGTACACATTTGCCCCAAACCATAAAATATAAACCACTAAGAATGAATGATAATGTACATTATGGATTTGGGGTAATAATGATGTGTCAATTCTAACCAATCTACCACTATAGTGGGAGATGCTGAAAATGAGGAAGGCTGTGCACATGTGTGAGCAAGGATTAGATGGGAAATCCCTATAACTTTTAATTTTGCTGTGAACCTAAAAGTGCTCAAAAATCTTTAAATATCAATCAATAAAATAAAACGTCTTTTCAAGGGAAGCCATAATATACTAAGAATTCTTATTACAGAAGGGAAAAATGAATTATCACAATATAGCTAAGAACCGTAATTTGGCTACTACTAATTAAAAAGTCAGAGGAGACTTGTTAGGGTTTACACCACTGCACTATATAGGGAAAATAAAGAACCAATTATAAGACTAAATGGATTTGGAGCCCATCAGAAGCATCTTTTATGCACACTCACTCTTCATATTAACTCAAACTAAACAGAATGGTACCGAGCCTGCTTATCATATTAGGTCTTGGGTTAAAAACTGCTCCTTTTACTGAATCTAACATATTTTACACTTGTTTTATATTACTTAGAAAACGAAAGAAAGAAGAAGAAAAAATGTTGTTTACTAAACTGTTAACTAGTGTTTTCTCATATTATTGATTTTTTTACACTCATCCCTGTTTCACGATTATTCATACTTGGAGGGTGGGGAGAAAGAAGCACATGGCATTCTTTTTGTTCATTAAACAAAGTGACCCAAACTTTCACCAGGGCTGTTAACCTTCATCTATGTTTTTAAAATTCAATTTAGACCTTCTTGAATTCATACGGACTTTCTTCCAAATGAACCCAAACCAGGGAAGGGTTTGCCATTCTTTAATGACAAAGGAAGCTTTCTGTTTCAGGAAGCTGACTAAAGTAACATTCTCTACCTTCACTGAATAGCTGTCTCTAGGAAAGCCCCAGTGAGCTAAGGCCACCACACACCTAGGGAAGAGCATCAACCTTGCTCTCTACACTGGAGCCTGAGGGGAGAAGTGAATTTCCATTAAACAAGTGCAAACACAGGAGGGTTGGAGGTACCCACACGAATTTAAACAATAACTTACTTTAATCAGAATCCCCAGAAAACTCAGCATGGATCCATTATGAGTAGACATACCAATTAAAGACTGTACCTCATTAAAGACTGATTATTCAATACAGTTTTGGGGGGCTGTTTCTAACAAAAAATCATACCACAGTCTACAGGGGATCATATTATTGACATTAAATCTGTTTTTCATCTGAAAACCTTTCTAGGTCTGTCTCTACAGACTCACACCTCATCCATTTTAATGGCTGCATAGTACCCTACTGAATAGATGGAGGGGCCATAATTCACTTACCCAGTCTTCTATGACACATTTTAGTTGAACATCCTTGAACAGGTATTTTGGCAAATATTTGTGTACATTTCCCTGGAGAAAATTTCTAGCAATGGGATTACTAAGTCAAAGGCATATATGTTTAAAGTAGATGTATTGTGTCTAATTGCCATCCAGGAACCAAGCCAACTGGCATTCTCCAGAAAGAATGCATAAACTTATACTGTAGTCCACAATCTAGAACAGCGCTCATTTTGCATACCCTTTGTTCTGGATATCTTTATTGGTGCATCCCTGTATACACATAGAAGACATTATATAAAACAAGAGTCCCCAACCCCTGGGCCGCAGACCAGTATGGGTCCATGGCCTGTTAGGATCCAGGACACACAGCAGGAGGTGAGTGGGGCAGACAAGCAAGCAAGCAAAGCTTCATCTATATTCGTAGACACTCCCCAGCGCTAGCATCACCTCAGATCATTAGGCATCAGATTCTCATAGGAGCACTGGTCCCTGGTGCCAAAAAGGTTGGAGACTGTCGATATAAAGGATGTTTAATATATAACAGGAAATAGTCTGAGCACTTGACATTTTACTATAGGGTAGCCATTTCTTTTTTTAAAAATCACAATTATTGAGGAAACTGTGTCAAAGAAGTATTGAGTAACTTGCCTGAGGTCACACAGCATATGGGTATGGGACTCAGAAATCAAACTTAACTTTACCACTACCTATACCACTTCCTCAAAAGAAACACCTTTAGTTTTGCATTTTTGCTATTAAATACAAAAACAAATATTAGTTTTAATAATCTTTTTATTTAATGTCTTCCCAGTCAGACTAATATCTTTGGGCATACTGATACTTAATGAAGAAGAAAGACTACAAATTACCACGCATGTGTTCCCCAAAGTATTTAATGCAATATATTGTCTGTTTCCAAGAGCATTCAATAAAGAAATGTAATAAACCAATTAGAACCACTCACATCTTTTGAAAATAAAAAACAGAAGGGAACCAAAACTTCCACATATAAGCAGAGTAAGTAAATCAGAAAATAAATTGCATTTCCATGGAAAACATGTATCAAATACAATTCAAATGAAATTCAGTCTTTATCACTTTGATAAATTTCAAACCACCATCCTTAAGAGATCAGTCAATATAAATATACTCATGGTTAGCTTAATGCTCTCCAGCATCCTAAACCATCTCCAATATTTATAAGGTACCATTCTGAATAGAGTAGCTTGGGGAAAAGGAGTCCCCAATTCCTCTTCCCTGGGGGTGGCATGCATGTCCCTCTATTTTCAAATGCCACTCTCATATATGATATGTGGTGGCTCAAGTTCCCCATCCTGTAGCCTCATAAAACACTGGCATTAGAATCTTCTTGGCGGCTTCACCAGATTACATACAAGATGACCATTACTTTTTGAGCCACAAACTTAGGATGTGCATTGTGAGAAGTATGAGGGAACTTCTGGGAATGGATACCCAGGAACAATAAAGATTAAGTGGCAGAGGGCCTTCTCAATCTTATTATGCCTAAATAAGTTCCCCTTTGGTGGGTCCCAGTGAGTGAGCAGCAAACATCCAGGTCCCATGGATTCCAGGACGGAATGTGATGGTGGGAAATCATCAGCGGAAATACACAAAAACTCACACTGCTGAAGAGCTACAAGGCCCCAGAATACAGCAGAAAACAATCACTCAAGGAGCCAAGCAGCCAGCCTCCTTACTTTTCATTTGGCAAAATTTTATGAGGCCCACCAACCTTAGGCCAGACCCTATGCTGGGCACTTGCCTGGCAGGCCCCCTACTGAGAAACACATCTACCTCACTAATGGGACTACTGAAGCACCAATGTGTGTAAAGGCAAGGGGAAACTGACCAAGGGGACAGATCAGAGTAAGGCCAAGACATGACTTCTTACCTAAAAACTGCCCATGACTGCTGTAGATGACACCTGCTCTCCAATCCATGGTGCACATCTAGAGATGCTGCGAACTCTACAAGAACAAAGGACTGGGGACCAGTGGGGGCCTGCCAAGTTAAAAGTAAGGTCCCTCTCAATGAGAACCAGCCATTTCCCTACTGAGACTATAAGGTGAGATGGGAGACACCTGTCATCCTCCAACAAAGAAAGCAGTAAAGCTGCCATGGGTGAGTAGGTATGTGAGGGTATACAGGACTCTGAATGCTAAACATTAACTGGCTATTCCAGTAGAACTCTATACAGGCATCTGCTTGTCTCCTCCCTTCATCCCATACCCCTAAAAAGCACATCATAAAAATCAGAGGAATTGTGAATAACAGCCTTGCCCTGATGATTATTACTTGACATTGCTAAGCAAGTCTGTGACAAAACATTAGAGAAACACCAAGGTTGACCTCTAAAATTCAGGTGCTCTGAAACCACCACCACCTTCTGACTAAGGGAACTGTTCTGTGTTTTTATATGCTAAATAATAACTGTCTAAACTCCTTTCCATCAAGTCAACCCTTATACTTTTCACATTTGCATAAAAATTGAGCATACTCACCAGGCAAAAGTGTATCTGTTAAAGAATTTGATCTCTCTCTACCATTCTTCTGTTTTATGTCACATACCCTAAAGATACCACCTGGATCCCACTAAATGCTACTGCAGAATCCCTTTTGTTCTCAGATTTGAAGAATGTTGCATGGGGGGTACCTGATTCTTACATTTTTTTTCCATTTTTTAAGTTTTATTAAAGACACATGAATTCTGTAAGAACCATGTAAAATAGAGCTTATTAATAATAAAAGCCAGTGTGAACTGGGCACTGTCTACCCACCATTTGCTATGCTAAGTGCTTTCTATGCACCGACTCCCTGAATTCTCACAATGATTCTATGATGTCAGGACTATTATTTATCCTATTTTATTGATGAGAAAAATCAAGGCTCAAAGAGCTGTGTGTTCCCAAGTCACACAGACAGGGAATGGCCAAGCCATGATCCAAACCTAGGTCTGATTTTAGGAGCCATATTATATTTTTAAATAAATTTATTTATTTAAATAAATAAATCATTTCAAGTAATGATTCTTATATTTCATTTTGCTGTAAGAAGGACTAAAAATCCCTTCAGACCAAGCCTGAGATACACCCACCCTAATCACAAGATAGGAAGTTTAGGAATGGAATAGCTGTCTCTGGAGGGGGGCTTTGCATTAAGAGTTCAGAATTTGTTGTTTGACTAAAAGTGTGCTGTGAAGGTAGAATGTTTTTCTCTAAATCTATGAAAAAGAATAATTCAGTACTTCATTGGGAAAAACAACAGAAGGCCAAGATTTCCCAAAAAAGCCATTGCTGCATTTTTGGCACCTGCAAAGATGTGTTTGCAAATGGGTTTTTGTTTTAAAGTACCAGTACCTGCAATTTGGCAGTCCTGCAGCAGCACAGTTTACCCCCTCTATCTACAGTTTAATGACCACCTGCTCCCCACTCTATCAAGTAGAGCCACCAATCCCAAGAAAAGCAGGCAGAGACAGGGGAACATTGGTATGCAGAACACACTGTCACCTTATATAGGTCACTGCTGGAGGATTGTGGTGTGCATGTACTTAAGCTCTGCTTCTGTTTTCAAGCCCCATTGCCACTTGCATCTCCCATGTTCCAGCCTGTGGTGACAGGTAGTTTCAGCTCTACAAGTACTCAGCCACTGACTCTGCCCACAACCACTGGCCTCAGGAAGCCTGGCACCTCCAGAGAGCAAACAGTGCAGCCAAGGGCAGCAGAGGCCCCATTAAATGGAGAATGCATTTATACTTGCTCAACTCTAAAGAGAGGGACTGAAATTTATCTCTGTGTGAGAAATAGTGAATTGCAGTTGACAGACATTTTCTATATAAATGCAATTTACTAGGTCATTACCAGTTTACGTTTATATAATGAAATGAACTGTTTTTGTGAGGTGAATTACACAGATTTATTTTTTACAAGTTCATAATTAAATGGCACTTAAATATTTCCTCTCTGTTTTCTGTCTGTGCATCATGTAGTCAGTCTTTTGAAAAGTAGGCAGTGACACTACCATCATTTGTGAGGGCGAAAGAACGAGATTTCCAAGGGAAAAAATACTTTACAAAAAAAACCCTAAAGGTGATGGTGCTGGGATTCCCTTCTCCTGTGTTTCACTTGCTCGTAACAAATAACCACAACCTCTGCTAGGACACGGGTCAATGTTCTTTCTAAACACGACATCAGGAAGAGGGGTAGATGGTTATGGTGCTGCAAAGGTCACAGTTGCAAGATCTTACTCTATTATATAAACAGTAAAAAACCTCTGCCAACCAGCTTTCTGATGTATGCTTTCAAGATTGAGACCACCCCCAGCACAAGAGAAACAAGTCCAGCTCCACCACCCACTGCTCAGGAGTTAGTGGTAGCTTTTTGGTTTTTAAGTAAAATGAAAATCAGAACAATATTATTGCTAGAATAATTTACCTGCCCAGACTTGGGGACGTTTGATTGTCCATTATTGTAACTTAGGCAAAAGTAATTATGCACATCCTCACATGCTTCTCTGGGGAACCAGCTCATTACCTGACACAGCCAAGAAGTCATCAATGGAAGTAATGTCATCGACAGCATCTGTGAGAACACGGACTTGTTTTTCCCACTGTTCTTTAAAAAGATCCATGTTCTCTTGGGCCAGTTTACTCTGTGGTTTTGCTGCCAAAGCCAATGCAGCATTGATAACCTGCAAAGACATTAAAGTACATTATTTACCCTTCAAATCATGAAAATAAAACAGGTGAGATAATATGGTTATAGAGCTGGCTATGCCTTTGTTTCACATGCCCTTCGCTAGGACACATGATACCACGTGCCACCATAACACTAACAAAGATGGAGATGGAGCAGAGAAAGGCATTAAACAATAGGTTTTTACGTGTGTATGAAGTAACACATATGAAATACAGAAATAAAGTAATATTGAAACTATAGACTATTAAAAACAAAAATATCGCTAAATCTTTCCACTCCGTGATAGCAACTCAATTTTTGACATTATATTCCAGGCTTTTTTCTCCTCATACACATACAAATATGCATGTCAAAAAATACACAATTAGAATTATCTGCTACATAAAACTAGCTTATTTCTTCTTTTAAATACTTCTCTATATCATTAAGTCAAAAACATTAACTGTTTATTATTCCATCTTGTGGAGGTACAGAACTATTTTCCTATTGTAGGATATCGAGGTTTATTCTAGTTACCTATCATTCTTAGTAATCATGTGATGAACATTTAGCTTTCCAGGTTCACGATACATTATCAAAGCACATTTGTGAAAAATATATTGAATTTCAGTTCCAAGCATTTACCCAATAGGCACATTTGACATATAGTAACTGCACAGAAAAGTGTAAAATATGTTAAGTTTAAAAAGTTATTTCTTTAAAAAAACAGCTTTATCAAGATGTAATTCACATACTGAAGAATTCACCCATTTAAACTATACAACTTAATATTTTTAGAATATTGTTATACGACCATTACCACAATCATCATTTTCATCACCCCAAAAAGAAACCCTATTCTTTTCTTTTAGCAGTCATTCCCCATCTCCCTCAACACTCCTTCATCCTAGCTCCTGGGAATCACTAACTTAGCTTCCTGTCTCTATGGATTTGCCTAATCCGAACATTTCATATAAATAGAATCATATCAATATGTGAATTTTTGTAACTAGCTTCTTTTACTTAACATAATGTTTTTGAGGTTCATCCAAGCTGTAAAATGTATCAGTATTTCCTTTTTATTGATGCACAATATACCATTATGTGGCCATACCGCATTTTATTTATACAATCATTGGTTGATAGACATCTGAATTGCTTCTGCTTTTTGGCCATTATGAGTAATGCTAAAAAAGGCAAAGGGATTAAGAAGTATAAATGGATAGTTATAAAACAGACACGGAGATATAGAGTACAGCATAAGGAAAAAATAATGTAATAAATATGTAAGGGGGAAGAGGGGTACTAGATTTAGTGATATGATCACATTGTGAATTATATAGATCTCTAATCACATGCTTTATAACTGAAACTAATATATTATTGTATGCCAACTATAATTAAAAACTCATTCAATAGGACAATGCAAATACAAGCAAAAAAATAATGCTGCTATGAACATTCATATACATGTTTTTGTGTTTTCATTATTTTTTGGTATATAAATAGGAATGGAATTGCTGGGTCATACGGTTAAATTTAACTTTTCAGAACCGCCTTACTCTTTTTCAAAGCAGCTGCACTATTTTACATTCTCACCATATAAGGGTTCCAATTTCCCTCACATCTTCACCAACACTTGTTTTTCTACTTTTTTAAAATAATTATAGCCATCCTACTGGGGATGAAGTGCTATCTCATTGTGGTTTTGATTTGCATTTCCTTGATGATGGCTCATGATGTTACACATCTTTTCATGTGTCTATTGTCCATTAGTATAAATTCTTTAGAGAAATGAAAGTAGTATGAAAATGAGCTGAGAGAACAGTTAAGATTTCTAGTACAAGGTGCTTATGGGTTATTAAAAATAAATGTGTTTATAATAATGCAACTTGGACGGGAAGCAAAGACAAGAGAAGCTAAACTGGTGGTGATGGCGTGGAGATCTGGAGGCAGAAAAATAGTTACCAGAGAGGCATTTGGGCATACAAACCTGACGGTAGGAGTTTGAGATGGCATTTTTTTTAAGGTGATATAAGAATTACATGTCTTTGGGTCATGTGTATAATTCCCAATATATTGGAAGGGTATTCAAGGATGATGTCATCAATTTAGCCCCCAAAGACTATCGTTAAAAAACTGAAGAATTAGTCCCACTAGAATGGTGCATTGTTCTTCTTCCCTCCTAACAATTGGAAGTGATAGACTAATATCAATTATTGATTCACAGGCATAGGGGGACTAGGCTGTCCCAGTTATTAATTATTAATACCCTACTATTTTCAAAAGTGTATGGGTTTGTACAATAAACTATTTGGAAGAAGAGATACCCTATCTTTCTCATCTGTTATGCTGTTATCTCCCCTATTTTCATCATTTTAAGGCTTGTTCTTTGCCTCTTTTCCTTCTTGCTATTCATTTCTACCATGTGGTTCACCATTGTGGACTACTTACTTCGTTAATTAACTCGTTAATTCACTCATTTATCAATGAATCAGACCTTGTAAAAAATTTGGCTAAAGAAAATGTTTCCAAAGACAGCCAAGTAAACTCGGGCAGGGACTTAATTATATGTTTTAAATACTAAGATAATTTTCCATTACAAAGAGAAAATTGCTCTCTTTGTTCTGTAATATATCTTATCTCATACAGTATAATGGAAGAACAGTACCTTGCTTAAGGTTAATTTTCTCATTTTGATTACGAAGCTGTTTATAAAGGACACTTGATAAATTAAATACCCATTTCTAATGACCTTTAGTAAATTAAAAATATAAAGATACTTAACATACTACTTTAAATAATCTTCCAAGATGACACTTAGTGGTAAAACTCTAGAATCATTTACTTTAGAAATCAAGATATTATTGTTTGGAATTCCTGTTGATACTATTAGTTAATAACATAATGGTCTTTCTGGCTAATGAAAAAAATGGGAAATGGAAACAGGAAAAGCTGTTAGAAAGGAGATAGCAAAAATACTTTCTAATGCAGAAGATCTTCGTTAATCTAGGATATTAAAGTGAGTCAACTAAAAAAAACTTTTAGAATAAGAAGAGTTCATTAAGGTAGCTAAAAACAATATAAATATATAAAAATCAGTAACTTTTCTACATACTAGAAAAAAATATAGAATGAGGGGAGTGTCAGATATTCATTAAGCAATTAACAGGAAATATGTAGGATTAAATTTGTTAAAAAAAAAAAAAAAGAACTGAAGTAACAAAAAGTGACTAAACTTTTCTGAGGTACATTTAAAAATCTTGAATAAATAGAAATACATTCCATTTTTAGGCATAGGAAGACTGAATGGTTTATTAACAAATTAATCTGGAACAACAAATAGCTGAGAATAGTCCCTCCCCACCCCCCCAAAAAAAACCCAAAACTTAGGGACAGAGAGCAAGAGTAAAGAAGAGAGACAGTTAAAATATAAAGCTAAGTAATTATAACAGAATAGCCTAATAAAAATGGAACCTATCAGAGTAAAACTCAGTGTACAATAAAAGTGACATCACGTACCAGTGGTGAATGGTACATTATTTTTACATGTGGTGGGCTATTTTGAGAAAAAATAAGTTATAGCCTCATTTTATACTTATATTTATGTACTAAGACTATGTCCAGATAGATGAGTTAACTTAAAAATATCAAGACTAGAAGAATATATTTATTTATGCATTTACTGAGCAAAAATGTAAATAGAAAGAAATATTTCTTATGTCTTAGAGAACTCTATTTTCCAAATAACGATGGGAGAAGTCAATTTACAAATCTGACTATATTATTTCTCTATTTAAATACGTACATATGACAGATGACATATATACAGTTAAGTAAATCAGTAAGGAGAACACCCAAATACCAGCAGAAAATGAGGAAAAGACATGGATAGCTTACTTAGGGTGAACCACAAACAACTGGGAAAACAACTAGAGGAAAAATGTACTCACAAAGAAATGTAAACTAATGTAAGTTAATATTTTTGCTCATTAAATTTGCAAAGAGCCCCAAACTAGGCACTTCTATCATAGTGAATATCAACTTTTAAAATGCTACTCTTGTAAAAATCTCCAGTACAATGTTGAATAGGACCTTCTTGTCTTGTTTCTGATTATAGGGGTAGAGTACTCAGCCTTTCACCTTTGAGTATCATGTTTCACCATATGATATGATGTTATCAGGCTGAGGAAACTCTACTCCTAGTATACAAAGTGTTTTATCAGGCCTGGATGTTAGATTTTGTCAAATACCTAGTTTTATTTCCACTATCCTGGCTATTTCTTCTCTGTCTCCTTTGCAGTCTTGTCTTCCACTAATGTTGGAGTTTCTCAAGGTTCAATTCTTTCTCTCCTCTTCCTAGACTCCTCCCACCTGTGAACAATTTCATCTCGTTTCATGATTTCACATATCACCCTTGTGCCAACTTCTCATGCATCTCCTTCCTAAACTACTCATTCTAGCCACTACTAGCTACAGACCCAATAGTTCTACACATATGTCTCAGATATTTCAAAATAAACATGTGCAAAATAAAACTCATGCTTTCTTGCTACAATCATGCTGAATGAGTCTTGCTTTAAAATTCTTCATCACTCAACTTTGGGTAGATTCACAGTGTTGGGAACACAGTGTTAGTCCAGTCCATCCCTTCCTCTCAAGCCTGGGCTCTAAGTAAATTGTTTCATATTTCTGCCTCAAACCTATAACACCTCTGCCAGCATCCTCACTCTCAGCTTATAATTCTACAATTTATTTAAATGATAAAGTGAATTCAGATGAAAGAGAATGTCTATAGATTTCTATCACCACATCTACCCTTGTACCTGCATCTGTGCCACGTACTCTGTCTTATCTCTTTTCATTTTATTTTCCCCCCCTCTTTAATTCCACCCCTGACCTACGGATGTTGCTGTCTCTCGTTTTTAAGAACTGGATCTCTGAAGGCGGGTGGTCTCCTACCAGATGCTTGTGGTGCGCCCCCGGGGCCTGGCACCCCCAGAGGGGACTGGCGCCCTGGCGTATGGTCTGTGACTCCACCTGGGGCGTTAACCCCAGACCTTCTATGTGTAATGCAGACGTGCTAACCACTATACTATGGAGCCATGGACCATACCTCTATATATGCTGCTCAATCCAAGAATCATTTCTCAGCTCACATTCAACAACCCTTTGACATGAATAATCGCCTTTGCTATGAACGCTTTTCTCATTTGTCTTTCAAAGATAGAATCAGCTTCTGATGTGTTCTTCTGGTCTTAACCCTTTCTCAATCTACTTTTCCCAAACTCTAAATGTTAGAGAACCCAGTTTTAGCTACCAGACTATTTTACTCCAGGTTTACTCACTGGTGATCTCATCCAGGCTCATGGCTTTCAGCACCATGTATGTGCCAATAAATCTCATATTTACACATCCTGTCCAGACCTCTTCCTTCAACTTGACTTTGCATCTTGCATGTCTAGTAGACACTACAAAATTAACATGTCCATAACTGAGCTTACCTCTTCTGCCAAACCACTTTTCTTTAGCAAAATAAATGACAACTCCATTCTTCCAACTACTTAGGCTCAAACTTGAAATTTCTCTGACTATTCTCTTTCCCCTCCCCCTCACATATTATCTTTCGATAAATTCTACCTTCAAAATATATACAGATTCTAATCAGTGCTCACAACTTCCACTGTACTTTTGCCTGGATGAGTACCAGAGCCTCTAATTTGGTTTTCTACTGCTGCTGTACATATTACCACAAACATAATTGTGCTTAAAACACAAATGCATTATCTTACAGTTCGGGAGGTCAGAAGTCTAAAATGGGTTTTACAGAACTAAAAGCAAAGTGCCAACAGAACTGTTCATTCTGGAGTGTCTAGGGAAGAATCCAACCCTTGCCTTTTCCACCTTCTAGAGGCTGCCCACATTTCTTGGCTTGTGGCCACATCACTCCAGATCCTGCTTCTATGATCACATCTTCTCTGACTCTGACACTCCTGCCTCCCTCATGTAAGGACCTCTATGATTAAACTGGGGACCTGTCTGAATAATCTAACTATCTCAAGAGCCTTAGTTTACCTCTACAAGGTCTCATTTGCCATACAAAGTAACATATTCACAGGTTTCAGAGATTAGGAAATGAATGTTGTGAGAGAAGCCTGCTGTCCTGGCAGGATGCCTGGTTCTTGGAGCAACAAGGTCATCAGAAGTAGGTGTGGACTTGCTCAAGGACACACTTCAGGGAGGGCGCACATGCCTCCTACCTATTCTGGGACTTCTTGCTCCAGGGACAAGGATAAGAAAGAGATAAGAAATAGCTGATAACATTGGTGGTGGCCCTGAGGCTGAATTTGGGATTTGGCTGTAGTTTGTAATTACTAACCTGATAATAACTAGTAATAATAACAAAGTCAGCTTTGTGAGAGGGGCTAATAAAAAGGCATTGAGACAAGGGTGGGGGATGCTAGCATGGCCATTCATCCCCTCTCCCTTATCCATGTTAGTTAATACATTTCCAGACTCTGACTCTTCTTCCTAACCTAACCAACACGGCAACAATGAACATCTTGGTGGGTAGGGCATTATCTTGTTTACCACACTTCCTTAGGGGTCTCTCTGCTTCCATCCTTCCTCAGAAGTCAGAGAGACCTTGTTAAAACCTAAGTTACAACATCTCAATTCCCTACTCGAAACTCTTTAATGGCTTCCTTTGTCAATCGGAGTAAAAAGCCAAAGGCCTTACTATGGCCCTAAAAGGTGCTATCCCTGTTAGATATCAGACCCCCTTCCCTCAAAGCCTCTGCATTTTGCTGTTTCCTCTGCCTGGAGTTCCCTCCCCCAAAACACTCTGTGCGACTTGCTCTGTCATCTCCTCCAAGTCTCTGCTTCTATAGCACTTTCTCAATGAGGACTTTCTTCCTATCCCAAGCACACTATTTAATATACATGTCAACAATTGTGGGATGCAGCTAAAGCAGTGCTTTGAGAGAAATTAGGAACATTAAATGTTTAACTGTTCATTAGAAAAGGTCTCAAATCAATGATCTAAAAGCTTCTAACTTTAGAAACCAGAAAAAGGGCAAATTAAACCCAAAGTGGAAGGAAGAGAGTGGTAGAGTAGCAACTGACAAAATACAAATTACCAAAACTCACTCAAGAACGAACAGCTAACCTCAATACCCTGCTATCTATTAATGAATCCACTGTTAAAAATCTTCCCATGAAGAAAACTCAAGGCTAGATGGCCTCCATTGGTAAATTCTCCCAAACATTTAAAATAGGACTAATACCAATTATACAGACTTTTCAAGAAAACAGAAGAGGAAAAAAGACTTTCCAACTTTTATGATACAGAAACCAAACTTTACAAGAAAAGATAATAAGACAAATATCAATATGCAAGCCTTACGAGGAGACTGCAGTGCTTCTGGAGGCCTGTTACCTGCACACCTCTGGGGCGGGGAATTCGAGGAGGAGTGTGGGATATAAAAAATGCTGAACTTTTAGAAGCATCTCTTTCAAGCTCTTCTGTGAAAATGCTTTGTAAGAAAAGATTAGAGAATATCAGAAGTGGGAAAGTGAGGTCATTCAAAGGTAGATAGTCCTATGATTGTGAAATAATATAATAAATAGGTAAGTGAAAGCTGAGGCCACAGGCTACCCTGGCCTGTATGTCTTAGATGCTTCTTTTAAATGCTGTATGTTTTCTCACCACCTACAAGCCATGCCTCTCTGAGTTTGTACTTATTTGATGCCTACTGAGCCTGTCAGCCATAAAAATGATCAGTGTTCCACAAGCACAATGGAAGAAAAAACAATACAGAAGATAAATCTAAGGAGATAGAAGAAAGAATGTACACTTTAAGTTATTTCTCAATTTAGTTAGTAAAAAGTACCCAAAATATGGAGATAAGCAGTGGCTTCAACTAATCCTTGTATAGATTTCCAATAAAGGCCATGCTTTAAACCAGACTATATGAATTATTAAAGTGCCATATTTGTATTAAAGTAAATGTACAATACTCATTCTTGCATAATGAACTAAGAAAAATAAAATATTAAATGAGATCATCTCCTAAATGCCCTTCTCAAATTTTAAAGACTCAATTGTCAGAAACCTGATGTTGGCAGGGTTTTTGTTTTTGTTTTTTACCTTTTTTCCTCCCAGCACCAAATGAATTGAAAAACTAAAATATTTTAAGCAGCTACCATGGACTAAGATTAGGCACATCCACAAGCATCCCTTAAAAAGTTTGTAAAAGTGTATAAAGCTGGGGCTCTGCTCAGATGGAGGTAGATCCCCTTTCTGATGAACAGTGGGTGAGATATAACACAGCCACAAAGCAGAAGGCCAAGCAGAGAAAGAACTGACCTCTTCCTTTCTTACTCATGATAAATGCAAATCACCAAAAAATGTGAGTGCTCCCCTCACCCCCCAAGAAATAAAATAAAGCCACTTTCAGGTTACTTCTTCAACTCAACTTTAGTCTCAAATATTTGGAGTTAAAGTCACTTGACTACTAAAAAGTAAGTCCTTTAGAACAGAATTTCCCATTTCTAAAAGTTAATTTTAGTATTGGGTGAACCGAAAAATGAGGAAGAAAACTCTTCTAGAGGTTCCGTCTGTCGCCTCCTCCCTCCAGAAAGGAACAATGAGGGCTAGGAGCCCACTGCAAGCTACAAGTGGGCCCCCCAGGAAAGTTGCACAGAAGGGCACCCCCAGCAGAGGAGCCAGGGCTGCCTGAATGCAGCAGCCTGGATGTGAGGCAGAAAACAGCCTGGAAAAACCTAACCTGTATTCCACACTTGGACGGATGTTGACAGTAGCCTCACAATAAAGAAACATATACTTTAATATAATAACTGTCTGTCTACATGCTATAGCATATTAAACACTACCTTAAACTCCTCGTGAACTAACCAGCCTAGTTAATTAATTTGCCTAGAATCTGTTTATCAAACAAGTCAGTGACTGCTGAAGGAACACCTTAGTGGTAGGACACCCTCCCCCACTCTCCCCACCCTAACGAAGATCAGTGTCCACTTAAGGATGAAGAGTCAGGAGAGGGTTCTGCTCAAATTCCTCTCCTCAAAGGGATGGCCATCAGCTACTCTGAAGAAGTCCTTTGAACATAAAATACACGGGCCAGGGTAGGCCAGATGCAGCTCCCAGAAGAGTCTGGTTTATTTACCCTTCTCAAAGAATTTCAAACTTCAAATTTGTTACTAATCATTTAAAATTGAGACTTGACGGAAAAATCTGAACTGCTGACTCCTCTTTAAAAATAATGAAAAGACATAACAATAATGGGCTGGAGTGGAGTCACAGCTGCCACATCTAGAAATAACACATGGTAATGCACATAATGTCATTACCACGCCTGCAAGTGGCGACTGTATTTGCCATCAACAAACCTGCCTGGCTCTTTTTGTGAGCAAGGGTAAGAATGTGCCTAGGTGAGAATCTGGGCAAATAATCACATCTGGAGAAACACCTTTTTATTTAGGACATACCCCCAATGCCAAGTGTGGTCTGGGCACTGTCTGTCTAAGCCCACTTCCCTTGAGGTCTGTTCAAGTAAGAGAAATGAAACTACAGAGGAGAGAGAAAAAGAATGCTTTCTGATGGCAAACTCAAACCTATGCAACATGGCCCAGCCACATGTGATTTATGCAAATCATCACTTTTATCAGGATCTACTAGATTCTCCAGGTGATTTTTTTCCCTAGGCTTTAAGATCATTTATATAAATACTTTTGGTAGGTGTGATCAGCTCCATGTTACCATCTGTTTCAGCCAATGTGTGAAAGCATTGTCGCTTTTCAAGCATTTCAAAACTAAATGGAGAACCAAAGACATTAAAAACAAAGTGCTGATAGGGAAAAATGGCAAACTTGAGGAAAGAATGCCAAATCTTTAGAAATCTGCTTTAAATTTATTTCATACACCTTGGTCATCCATTAACTCTCTGGAGGTGATTCAATCCATTCTGCTTATTATTTGTACAGCTAGCAATCACTAGCAGATTTCATGACTGTATTGAAGCTGAGGAAATCTCCTTCACATAATATGAATTCACAATTGGCCCATCATGCTAATATTTAGATGAAGCAACTCTCACTGGCATACCAATCCACATGGTTGAGAATAAGAACAAATGCTGTAACTAACCTGTGTACCAGTTAGATCTCATGTTAGTAGCCAGGCTTTACTTATTTTGGTCACCTACCTTGAGTATCAGGAAATATTTATATGAAAGAGCCAAAGCACTGGTCACAGTATATTTTAAAGTTGGTTATAGACAACAAAGAAACTTCATTCCTGTGACCTCTATTCTTTCACTCAGGTTCCCTTGCTTTATTCCCCATTATTCGTGGTCACTGCCATCTGGCAAGCCATTTAGAGAGAGGTAAATATAAATCTTTGAAGTATGCCCAATAAGCATTTTCTACTTGGAAACCTAGAGAAGCAACCTCTTCCACCGAAACAGCATTTACACCGCTTAGAAATCCCCATGAGTGCCAAGAAGCATTAGGCCACACAAACAGAGTCAGTTCCCCTCATAGGAGGCAGGCAACACATTAGGCACTTAACAAGGCAACCATTCTTCTATGTGCTTCAGTCTTTCCAGTGTCCTAGATGCTTAGTCTAATAACCAGTCTTCTAATATGCCATTAAAAATGAGAATCAAATACTGAGCGTTAAGATGACATGCAGGTGGGTAGCTGTTACTTTTAGGCTCACAGTGATTCCAGGACTGCCAGGTGTTGCCAATGGCCCTTTCTCAAGGAGGATGTAGACTGAACGGTGTGGTCACTACCCATCCTCCATTTGCCAGCCATGGAGGACACTATGCATTTTTAATGAAGGGCAAGAAAATAGTAATATGTGATGACCTGAGAAAATGTCACCTGAAGTGTAAATTTCTCCAAGCTTCATCAGTGTTTTGTCTCCAAGACTTTTACCCCAAATCCTAAAAACAAAACTAACAAATAAACCTCATCTCCACTCTAATCAAAATCCAGTTTAGTGGAACCTTAAACATTGCTGGTCATACTTTACCTGAGGACAGAGGGCTTCAAGCTGGCTTGCAGACATTCGAACGAGCTTTACACCTTCTTCATTGTTTGAGATGGAACAGGCCAAGTTGGCGACCTAGAAGGAAGAACATCATAAAAAGATTTTTCAAGATTTTTCTTTGACTGCGATGAAAAACAAACATATAGCTACCCCACCCCTGACTCTCACAGAATAAATGACAAGAGGACCAATGGTGTTTTACTTTTCACAGATTAATTACTTGCTTGTAAGGACAAATTTCTTTAGCTTTTGCTAAGGAAATTATAGGACTCATAACTCATATTGTAAGTTGGTGGCAGAATCCTCAAAATTCCCAGGGCCGGTAACTCACAGGCTTTACATGGGCTCTAACGTGCCTGAACAGTAAATTCAGAAAGAGGTTCTCCTGGTGAGAGCAATGATGTGAGAAAAGCTAAGGAACCAAGGGCATCAGTAAAGAACCATTGGTATCCTCAAATAAAAACATACTTTGCAGCTGTCCTTGAAGGAAGGAAATAGAAATTCTAAGTTGCTATCTCCTTTTGACAGGTGAATGGATGTTTACTTTAAATCCAGATGAGTTTTATTTGAACATGGCGATTTTTCACATAAAAAAATAGCATTAAGACAAAATCAAGATGGACACAAAGCCATCCTTATCAGAAATTGAAAAAGAAACAGGGATGATGTCCCATCATTAAGAGGAAAACTGTCCTTCAACTGGGTTCTCAAAAGCACTGAGAGCTGGACCCTTTTCTGAACGATGCTGCTTCAACTAAAATCTTTTACTTTCCCATCCAACTATCTCAATGACACTGCTCGTGCGGCCAGAAATAATCTTTCCAAGTGGTGTCATACTTCCTCTGTCAAAGTTCTGGCTATGCTGAGAATGTTGCTCTGTAGTGACTGCTAGGGCTATGTGATCATTAGTCCAAGTTTCTAAATGAACAGGCTTGCCAATTCCATCAGCAATGCTATAGACCAACTGAATACGTGGTTCTGAGACACATCTTTCCCCCAGTTGCAAACTGAGTTATGAATGAAAGAGGTGTAGGCAGTGGAATATCAGAGGCACTTACCAGGAACTTAAATGCCAGAGGAAACAAGGACAATGGTAATAACCTTTGACTTTCACTCCACCACCCAACTTAAGCACATAAAGGCACAAGAAAAGTATATACTATTGTGGTTGTTTGCTGCATTACAGTTAGGGTTATCTGCTTTCTGTAAGATTGCTAACTATTAGAATACTGCAATGCCTAAACAAGGAGAAAGAAAGAACATGCCATTTAAAAATAAAATGTTAAGAAAATTGAAAATTAATCAGAACTTTAATGTTTAGTGGACTTCAAAATCACACGAAGTAACATTTATACTCTCTGAAGATTACAACTCTACTTTCTGGTAACAACTGGACCTGAGCCAAGAGGCATTTTTCTCTTCATGATGACAATCTGTAGAGCTGATTGTAAATTTCTATTTGTTTAAAAATCACTGCAAAATATGACCTAAGCTAAATTTTATAGAACATAAAACTTAAAAAAAAATTATCCCCCAAATGTACATTTAATAATGCTATAATGAAGTAAAAAACTTAAATTAGATGTGTTCATGAATCTACAATTCTCTATTGCTTCACTGCCTTAAGAAGGAATTTTGAAAAACAAATATAATATGTGAGGTTGATCACTGAACCAGCAGTTCAGGACTAACAGAGATCCCCGGTGAGGTGAGGGTGCTAAGATGGGGGTACCTATTACCCTGTCCCACTCCCTCCATTTAGGAGGCCAGCCCAATGTTAGATTCAGGAAGATCTGTCATTGTGTTTCTGCCTTCCACTCTCTAGTCACTACTAGTATAATTTTATTTCAATTTATATTCTCTCAATTTTATGAATTTGTAAAACCCAGAAAAAATATTTAAATTAAGAAGCAAAAGATTGTATAAAGTATTATCTACTACAGATCAGACACATGAAAGTGGTATGTGGCTGAGGCTGAAATGGCTGACTTCTGTAAACCATCTTCCCTGTTTCCTCATATAAATCCTAACAAAACAAAGGTAATGGAAGATTTGTTCTTTATTTTAAAACATTACTTGAAAACATTTTAATGTACTAGCAAAGCAGTGATGTTCTACAAGAGCACCCTGCCTGGCTTGGTAGGAGGTAGCCGGCACCTGTCATTGACAGTCTTCTCCACATGAATGAGCTTCAATTTACCCTCCAGGGACAAGGCTACTCACTTCTAACAATGACAAATGTGCAAATGCAGCATCTTGACCATAGCTCTCTGAGTAACTATCCTCACATACTAGTGTTAGAATCAACTATGGTGAAAGCTGCAGGTTAGGGGAAGGGCTTCCTAAATGCCTCCTTCTGGGGCTCTAGGAATCTGAGATGACAATATTGAGTCTGCAGAGGATTCTGAAATTCTAATTAAAAACACTTGGAGAAGTTAACTTCCAGAGAACCTGATGGAGCTGAGATTGCAGAGCAATGAACAGTATCTCTTGAAATAAATTATTACATCTTTGCTACGACAGTAACTTGTTATTACAATGTCTCTGATTTCTGCTAATCCAAGATGTGGTCTAAGACTAACATTATGACTACTAGCTTTGAAATCATGATGGTCTCTTTTGCACTGCTTCTGCCTATCCCGTGTAAGTTTGTACCTTATTAAAGAGCAACACATTTCAGAAAACTTACAATTCCCTGATTTAAAAAAAAAAAAAAAAAGTTCTGAGCATTTGTTAATTAAAGGAGTAGCCCAGTAACAATCTGCTGTGGAAAAGACTGTCACAGCCAGGCTACATCAGATCAACAAACATGACATCTGTACATGACAGCAAAGACAACTTCGCAGACATTTAGGAACGTTCTACCTTTACTCCACACTAGATTTTCTTTACTTAAATAAAATTTATGAAACAAAGGTCTGTAGTAGAAAAACATCCCATTTTGTCTATTTTTCCTCTATTATACATGTGCTGATGACTCTAAAGTTCAAATTGGTTTAAGTCACACAAAAATTGTTCCAACTGCCTTTGGAAATTGCTTTTGCTTTTATATTTGGCTGAGGTGCTCCACTGCCCCCTATTCTTGAACCTCTGCAGGAAGACAAGAAAAGGTTTTTGTTTTCGATAATAAATTAACGACCTGCTCTCATAACAACTTATACCCGTTTTATGGGAATGAAACAAGTGAGAAGAACTGGAAAAAGGGAGCTTTCAAATCTAAGTGACAACACGACCTAAGAAGCAGGCTTAAGGTTGAAGATCAAAACCTACACGTTTTGCCATGTGGCCTTTGGGTCAAGCTACCACCTGAGTTTTCTTCCTTAAAAATGACTGAGTCTGAACTCTTAGAAAGTCAAAAATAGGAGTAACTCAACTTTTCCAAACTTGTCATTTATCAAGTAAAAAGTCCCAACTGCATGTCATATAAATTTCAAAAGCTCTCAAGAAATTTCTAATAATTACTCTCAAACCCACAGAAATGATGATGAAACAGAGGTTAAGCCTCCATCTTTCTAATTTCTAGGGAAGGGTGCTTGGCTATTTTATCAGGAGGAACAAGGTATCTTACCAAAAAAATGAAGTATGCATAGGTGATAGAAAAATTCCACACTGAATGTGTGGTAATGGCTGCATAGTTCTGTAAATTTAGTAAAAATCACTAAATTGTATACTTTAAGTGGATAAATTTTGTTATGTAAATTATACCTCAATAATACTGTGTTGTTGTTGTTGTTTAAAGAAAATGGGACTAAGTAGGTAATAAAAGAAATTATCAGAGGCTAGAAATGATAAAGCAGAGATTCAGAGAAGCAAGCAAGCACTGAAAAAGTGTTCAGTTGGGGTGGGGATAGGAGTAGGAGAATGGGGTATGTACCATTCTATGATCAGAAGGGGGGTTTTAACAGGTCAATGTCATGACTTTCACCTCAAATCAAAGGCTCTGCACAAAGCTGAGACAGCCAAAGGCAACATCCTTAGTGACAGAGTGAATTAAAAATAAAGTTTCCATGAAGAGGAAAATAGTAGGATACTTGCCAGTGTAAGCTCTGAGTATTCACCCAAGGAGGAGGGAAAAAGAAAAGTCTGCCCTTTCCCAAATTCTAACCAAAAGCTGGCCCTCCACAGGGGTTTCAATACAGAAATCACAATATTTATATTGTTCCCCAAACTTTTAGGTTTAGGAAGTCATGTGTTAGTGGTATCCCTAAGCAACTGACAGAGGGCAAACATAAATGGAAATTTTCTCCGATGGAAGGTAATCTTATCCCAGGTCTCAAAGACTTCCCATATGCAAAATGACAGAATGTGAGAACTCACAATAAAAAATGGAGGAAGTACACAAGGAAATAAGTTATTGTGAGCAAGAGTAAGCAAAGGAACTGAGTAATCAGATCCATAATGACTGTAGATACTTACATTATCAAAAATTGAATATTAAAAAATGTTAATAGAAATAAAAGCATATAAATTATAGATAAGGAAAAACAATCAAAAATGACTTAGCAGATTTGAGAAAGATCAAAATAAGAACTTCAAGAGAAAAGTAGGAACTTCTACCACTCCTAGAAATTTAAAATAATTTTGACTAAACATTGCTGAAAATTACTAACCTGTAAAGTCAAACTGAAGAAATTATTCAGAAAAATCAAGAAATTTTTATGCTGTGGAAACTATGAAAAAAATTAAGAGACATGTAAGAAAGATTTAGAAGGCCTACTATTCAACCATGAAAAATTTCAGAAGACAGAGAGAATGGAATAGGTGCCAAAACTGAGTTAATGGCTAAAAATTTTCGGGGTCAATAAAAAATAAAATTTAGAGTTGGAAAGACAAATTTTAAGCAGGGTAAATAAAAGAAATCCAAATCCCAACACAATGAAGTGAAGTCTTAGAACAATTAAGATTCTAAAAACAACCAGAAAGAAAGTACAAATTACCTATAAAGAAAGTTCAGTAAGATTGACTGCTGACTTCTCAACAGCAAAGATGAAAACCAGAGACAGAGAAATACTATTTTAAATGAAAAGGGGAAGGGGGCAGGGGGATTATCCATCCTAGGGCTATACATGAAAATTTTTTTTAAGAATTAGAGCACAATTACTTCAGACAGATCTTCCCTCCCCTAACTAAAGGAGTTTCTAATGAATGAATATGCTTCAGGAAGAAAGGAAGTAATCCCAGAAGAAAGGTTTAATATGTAAGAAGTGAGAAGCAATGAAAATACAGTACCAGATAAAATTTATGCAAAGTTGAAAAAAATGAACAAAGCAATACCAACAGTGTGTAATTCATGGGGCTAAAAATTAAAGAGAACCAAAATAATGGACAATATTTAAGTTGGAGATGACTGAAGTCAAAACATCCTAAGATTCTTATACTGTTTCAGACAAAGAAAAACATACTGATTAACCTTACCCTGAGTTAAACATGCATGCGTAAATATCCAGAGTTACTACTAATAAAACAGAGGGTGTATGATTTAAGGAAGGAGGTGGGAAGACTCAATCAATCCAAAAGAGGAAGGAGAGAAGGAGGGATAGAAGCAGAGAGTTAAGGAGAAAACAAAATGCAATGATAAAAATAAATCTATATGTTCTAACAATAATGAATGTGTATGTACTAAACTCTAATATAAAAGCCCCTGCTAAACTGAGTAATAACTGAACATATACTCTTTATAGGATACATCTAAAACATAAAGAAACAAAGGTTGAACATTATTTTTTTAAAAAAGGAGAAAGCTATACTGGGATGATCAGGAGAAAGCATATGACTCAGCCCTGTCCTCCTAATATTGTCATTGGGATGCTGAAGGCTACATGCTGGATAGGCCCCTCATCAGATGATAGCTGTCCGTATCTCAATTCAGTGGCAACTGAATGTTATGACCTTGCCTTTTCAGAGAGAACTTACGAGGAAAAAAAAAATCATGTGGAATCTGTCATATATTAAAATGTTGAGGACTTTATCTATTTATAAGTTTATAATTGTCCATTACTCTTTTTCTAGGTTCTGATTTTCTAATCTACCTTATTTTATGTTTTTGCTCAAAATAAGCCATGTCAAATCTAATTTTAGAAAGAGGCAGGATATAAATATAAGCATCTCTAAATACAGGATTACAAATAGTGAATTTTCTAAAACATCGAACTATTTTAAACAACTTGGCTATTTGATATATTTAAAAGGCTTTCATTTGTAGATCACCACTCTGATGATGATCTACAAATCTACTGTAATCATTTTCACTTGCACATGGTATCATATGTACCACTTTAAAAGTTCTCTATTTCTATCTAACTATTTGAATAATCTATCAGTAAAGCTAGAAAGGGTGCCAGTGCCTGTCTAAACATTAGTCTACCAGCTCTACAATGAGAAAATAAAAGGCCTACACTCTTCTCTGGAGCAGGACGGAATTGGGCAGAGCACTTCCTTAATCAATTCCTACCAATATTCTAAGAGAAAAGAATATTGATGCTCCTTGAAAACAAGGTTCATCTACTGCCTTCACTTGACCATCCCAAAATTTGACTAGGTGGTTAAGACAAAAATGCTTTTTAGGGGGTAAGGTGTTAAAATAGTACATGCAAGACTTTTATCTCACAAAGCCCCATTAATCTGAACTCACAGACCTTTGCAAATGTGAGAAGACCAAGCTCAATATGCTTAGAAAACTCTTCTAAAATTCAAGGTCAATATTCTCCCCAAGAACATGTGACTGCTTTCATGCAAACATCTTACAGTCCTAAAAAGTTTAAGCTTCATTTAATTTGCTATTTGCAAGAATTTCAGCCTACAGTATTATACAAAGGCACTGAGAAAATACCTAGATGTCACAGGTAGAGTGTATAAAAGGTCAGTGTTTAATTCAAATGTTCCTTACAGAGCCTTCTTCAAGGCCATTTTACTGTACATTATCAGCATACCACAGAATAAAAGTTAAAATGTAGATCATTCAATTTGCAGTTAAAATACACATTTCAAGCCAATAAAGCCATACCCTATGAAGTCCTGGCTAATGGGAAATACTGCAGCGGGGGTGATGGGTAGCACAGCAGAAAAGGCACAGCAGCAGGTAATAATAATCCAGCTCAAAAGCATGCCAGTTACATTTACTTTTTGGTTCTTAATTTACAAGGCAATAGATAAGATACTATCTTATTGTAGCAAGTTTGTTATAATAAGAGGCCCATTTTAATACAATGTCTGGGGCTGAGGGGAAAGGGATACTGAATGATGTATAGTTCTTTATAGGCAAGATTTCATTAAAGCCATTTTCCCTATTTCACTCTCAATTCATGACACCAAAAAAGGACTTGGAAAAGAGTAAAATTAAAGGAAAAACTGATTGCTCTTTAGCTATTAAGCTGCCCACAGCCAAAGGAGGTGGGCAAAGAATGAAGTAATTGAAAAGGACACAAAGGTGTTGCATTATTGACAAAAAGGTTAATATATCTGACAGAAAATAAAAATTTCACCTCAATATGCTTTCAACTGTAGAGCAACATAAAGAAATCATAAACTTGGTAAGAGTCAAGTATAAAAGGTGTTATTTCCTGAAGCACAGCCATGCCCTTTTATAAACAGGTGAAAGCAGAGCCCTCAGTGCTATCTATACTCCAGAAGAAAATGGTTAAGAGAAGTGTCGCCCAGCTCACCAACAGTGACCTTCAACTCCTGCTCCCCTACTCACTGGCCTTGGGGACGCACAACTTCTAAGCTCCTTTCATGTAACAAAAGGGGCTTCAATACCTTCAACGTATGAGGAGGTACTTGATTCTAATGACGACTGTGGTGTGAGGCAGTCAGAGATCCTAGCCAGAATGAGAAAATAAGAGCAACCTCACAGCAAACGTTGTTAGCTTTTTCAAGTAAAATCACAAGTCATTTAATAAGACACGATAAAAGGTTTCCATTTCTAAGTGGGTGTTATCCCTAATATTACTCAGAAACGGTTAATTTATTTGAAGTAACTTTATCTGATACCCCAAATTAAAGCATAACTTTTTTATACTATTTTATCTAGTTTGAGGGGAAAGAATTTCTTTAAAGTAATAAATAAGACTTTCAGAAACCAAGTTAGCAAGTACTAATACATCTGCTCCAATTTTATTTTGGTTACATGTTAAAATGCTACTTAAATAACAGCTTTTGCAGCTTCCATTTCAAATGCTAATAAAAATGAATCTTTTTTCACATATCATCTCACAATCATTTATATACATCATATAAAATATACACGGTATATAAATTTATTTTGATTCTCTCTCTAGTAGAAAGTAATCTTCATGTGGGTAGAGATTTTTGTTTAATTCACTGCTATATACTTAGTGCCCAGAACAGTGACTGGGACATATTAAGAACTCTATAAATATCGCTTATAAAAATCTATTATAATTTTTTTCTCTCTAAACTACAGAAAGTTTGATACAAATTTTTAAAGCTTTGTTCTCAGAAAAAAAAAAAATACTGCTCAAGTCAATGTCACCTAACCTTAAAAAGTCTCCAAAATTTCCCATCTCTATATCCCCAGAGATTTTACAATTCATCCCCTAATGTACACATATACAGAATGATGGTCTTTTGTATAAATATTATAAATACTAAGACAAAGCTCACTAATGATGTTCTGCCATAATGTAGAGTTTTGCATTTCTCAAAGTACAGTCCTCAGACCACTGAATCAGAATCTTCGGGGGATAGTGGCCCAGTAACCTGAATGTTGAGCATCTGTGTAACTAATATTCATTACCTTTGAGAACCAGAAGATTCATTCATCTAGTAGTTATTGACCACCTGCGTTCTAGGCACTGCTCTAGGCCCATATTCTCAAAGAACTTACATTTTATTAAAGTATAGGGTAGAAAGCAGAAAATAAAAAAAATGAAAAACTCAGTAATTACAGATAGTAAAAAATGTTACATAAAAGAGATGTAAAAGAGATGACAGCATGAAATAATGGTGGAAGGTGTGATGAAGGGGATGAGGGATCAAGGAAAACCTCTCTGCAGAGATAACATCTGGGCAAAGACCTGTGTAATGAGAAGTAGCATTCCAGTTAAAGGGCCCAGGCATAAGACATGAGGTGGTAACTTGTGGGGGTAAGGTCAAAGAGAAAGTAGTCAAGAATGGGAGGCTAGAAAGTAAGGGAGGTACAGGACAAGATGCAGTTGGAAAGGCAGGCAGGATACTTTATAAACCATGGTTAAAAATCTGGATTTTAGGGTTTGATCCCAAGTGTGCCTAGAAGCCATTGGGGAGATGGGAGTGAAGGTGAGAAGAGAGATATTGATGGGTCCTGAAGCAAAAGAATGACATGATCTAAAGGGATTGTGTTGGCTGCTTTGGGAAAAAAAAAAAAAAAAAGACTAGAGAGAGACAAAGTGAAAGCAAAAGAATCGGGCGGGGACTACGGAAATAAAAGTAGAATGATAAGGGAACTTATAAAATTAATTATGAACATGAAGAATAGGGGGAAAAAAGAATGACAGATGACTCCTAGGTTTTTGGATTGAGCAACTAGGTGGGACAGTGGCATATAAAATGAATATTTATCAGATCATTATGTTTAATAGTAAAAAGACTAAAACAACCTAAATAACCTACATGGTTAACGGTAGAGAACTGGTTAAATATATGTACTAATGATCAATATAAATGCTGTAAATGAGTATTTTATAACACAATAAAATGGGCACAGTATGAGCAGGCAGGGGAATACATTACATCACAACACAGTATAATATCATTTGTCTCAAAAAACAAATCAGTATGATATCCATTTTGTATATTTTTAAAAAACCAACCCACATATAGATAAAAATAAGTGTGATTCTACTCCAAAATGTTATTTCATTTCTTTGTGAACTTTTTTATTTTCCAAATTTTCTAAAATAAACTTGTATTTCTTTTATAATTTTTTAAAGAAAGTTCTATTATTAAATGGTAGCATCCCAAAACTGCATCTAATCTAAATGGGCACTTTTATCTTTTTTCCCCAGGCACCTTGCTGCACAGGGATGCTTTCAGAGGCTCTTATACTATCTCAAATAAAGAAGCTGGGTAAATGAAACTAGCATTGTTGTCACAGAGCAACTCTAGGAAAATTGGCTGGTGAGAGTTTTACATGCATCTATATCCCTACAGTAACAATCATACAGAAGCTCCAAATGGTTCTGGGAAGAAGCCTGTCTTCACTTAGTGTTGAAGAGTATATTTTCTAACACCCAATAAATCAGATGATACACTTTAGGAATCAGATGTGAGAGTTCACCTAAACTTCATAGAGCAGCTAGCTGTCTGATGTGGAGCAGCATCTAAGTGTTCACAGGGAAAATGGGGGGAGAGGGACAAAGAAGATGACAGTGAGTACGAGGAAGAAGACAAATTACTGGACAGCACATTGACAGAAGCTGCTCTGGGAAGCAGAGAGGCAGGTGGAATCTACAAAGAAGGTGCTAGAACACAGCATAGAAATAGCATATAAAAACTATGCTTTTTTAGTTACCCCAATTTTAATGGGATAATCATAGAAGATATTGAAAAGAACATAAGGGAGATAGTATAGACATGTTTTATCTAGATAACTTAGAGAACAAGATAAAAAGAAAGGGATTCTTAACTGGCTGAATGACCAACTATATACAAAGAACTGTTCAATCAAGAAAATGATTTCCAGTAACATGCTGACAGGTTCTATTCCATGCCTTAGACATTTTTAAAACATTAGACTGGATCAAGGAGAAAAAATACACTTATTAAAAAAAAAGAAATGACACGAGTTTGGAAGGGCAGTCTACTAACAGCAATGCCAGCAGTAATCGTGACAGGACAGAATAGATTGACTCTAAGAAGTTTATACTGGATGAGTATCAAAATCACAGAGAGCCAAACAACTAATTACAGCCACAGAGATGAGAATGGAGCACACAGGACTGAGCAGCAGCAGCACTGCAGGAAGGAAAACCCTGAGACTGACTACAAGTTCAGGGGGAATCACAGAGTGAGGTCACTGCCCAAAAGGCTGAAGCCATTCTGGAACACACTGGTCAGAGCCTCCTTCCATAATGATGGAGGCCTCAGTTGCTCTATCTCCACGGCCTGTCCCTGAAGGTGTTCGATAAGGGCTGGCACTTGAGTAGTCAGCGTTCAGAGAAGAGGCAAGATGAAGAGAACCTTTGAAAGGCCCAAGGAAATCATCTAGACCAGTGCTGTCCAACAGAAATACAATGTGAGTCACATAAGAATGTCTAAAATTTGGGGTAGCCACATTTCAAAAAGGTAAAATTAGTGAAAATATTTTATTTAATCCCAAGATATTACATTTCAATATGTAATCAACAAAGTTAATAAGAATTCACATGTGTGTAGCAGAAAAAAGATGGAAATGGGTAGTTCCAGAAAAGGAAACTATAGCTCCCTTTTCCTTAGCCAGAGAATCCACCATGGAATGTGCTGCCTATAGAGGGAGGGAGTTTCCCACTACAGGAGTCCAAGAAAAGATAAGTGACAATATAGGGATGTTACACAGGAGGAGATTTACACACCAGAGTGAAAATCAATGATTCTGTGAGACAGAACCACACTCTGTACTGTGAAGAGACGACCCAATCCTCTGGAAAGAACAGAGGGCCTGGCTTCCAAAGGAGAGAACCTCCAGGGAAAAGGAAAATGCAAACAACGCAAGGAACACTAAATAAGAGAAGTGGTAAGTCACTGTCTAAATGGTCACAAACAGGTTCTACACAAAGATGTAATTAACAAACCTGCCCTATCTTACCTTTTCTGTGTAGTGTTTATGGCTGCCTAGCAAGCTACTTGAAAACCAGACATTCTACATACCTTCAAGATATAGAAATGTTGCATATAAAGAATGTTTGCTCTTTGGCCTGAATTCCTGGAACTTCTATCTAAAGATTTCAGTATTGATAGGATGATCTTTGTTATTCATCTTTGGCACTGATAATTTATGCTAATGAGGTAACTCCTGGTAGGCCACTAAATATGTTACACTAATGAATACCTGAGGATGGGGCAGGCTATCATACCAACCAAGTGATGAGAGGACTGAGACCTTTAGGAGAGCCCAAGCTTCAGGGAAGGAAGGGGGAATGGAGATTGAGTTCAATTAAATTACATCAATCATGTCTACATAATGAAATGCCAATAAAAACTCTGGACACTGAAACTCAGTGGGGCTTCCTAGTTGGTGAATTATCAATGTGCTGGGAAGGTGACCCACTCTGATTCCATGGAGAGAGGGCAGGAAACTCTGTCTTTGAGACTGTTAAAAAGAAAACCACAGGCCCAAAATAGTGTCACTCATGCTAAAAGCCTAAGATACGAAACCTAGATTTAGTTGCAGTTTCAACCTCTCCCAGAAATGTAATCTTAATTGACCATTCTGGAATTTT
Organism: Eidolon dupreanum; assembly: GCA_028627145.1. NCBI lineage: Eukaryota > Metazoa > Chordata > Mammalia > Chiroptera > Pteropodidae > Eidolon > Eidolon dupreanum. The sequence continues at coordinate 25,267,536 of CM053515.1, forward strand.
CTGGCCAATACCAACACAAATGAGGTAATTGGTCAAATGGGCCCTCTCCATACCCAGCCCACCCACCCAGAGAGAGAGAGACAGACAGACAGACAGACACAGACACAGACTCAGACACACACACACACACACACACACACACACACACACACACAAAGAAGTGGCAATGTGACTATTCTCTTCTACCCACAAATAATCCTTTCTTTTCTTTTTAGCTCCCTTGACTCAGATTTTCTTCCTATTAAAAACTTCCATTCTATAGATCTCCTAGAGTGCCCTTCTAAATGCTAGATGAGATGCTGCCCGACACATGAATCACTTAATAAAGCCAATTAGGTCTTCAAATTTACTTGGTTGAATTCTGTTTTTAACAGGACCTTTCCACACTTCACTCTATGTCTCTTCACTTAGCTGGTCCTGACTTTTTTTGTATCCTTTATAATAAAATGTGATCATAAGTAATATAGACTCTTCTTAGTTCTATGAGTTGTTCTAGCAAATTACTGAACCTGAAGTGGGCCATGGGAACCCCCAAATTTGCAACTGGCATTTGAAGTATAGTCCTGAAAGGGGTATCAGGAGAACCCCCGAATTTATAGCCAGTTGGGTCAGAAGTGCAGGTGGGCTGGGGACCCCCTAACTTGCAGCTGGGGTAGCTCCAGGAGGTTAGCAACAGAATAATACTGCAATATTTAAGGAGAACATAGCTGGCAAGATTCTCAGTGACTGTAGAATCTGAGCATTTCCTTTCCTGCCAGAGGCCTATCACCACTAGCCCTACCTAACTTTCACACAGCATCCTCACTTGCCCTAAAAAATGGCAAATCACCCATAAAACCAAAGTTGGCCTATAGACATTTACTCCATTTAAGAGAGAACTAATGAAAAGAAAGGAAGAAGTCAAGAGATTAACAAGGCAATAGCAATGAAGTACTTTATCTTTGCTTAAAACAAGTCTCTCACTTGTTCAATGTTTCATTATTATACAAAAGTAGTGTAGGGAGGAAAAGCCTTGTCACTGAAAAATAAAGTTCTGCCTTGAGTCAGGAATTTGAGGCTTCTGTAACACTTTAAGTAAGAATTCAATTCCTTTTCATGCACATACGCAATTATACGTCCTAGTATCTTTACCACCATAAATGTAATTAACTGTTTGCAGAAAGGTACTAAAAAGCCTTTGTTATGACTCAAGCAGTGAAAAGCCACTTAATACATTTATCTATCCAAGTGTGGGATAAGAGGGTGGAGGGCACAGAAAGGAGAGAGGGGTGAGAACTAAGTTGTGATAGGAAACACCAAACTCTAAGCCCTTGGTTAGTGATGTTCAGAATGAAATAAAAATAAGCATGGACAAAGCTCCTGAAGCAAGGTCTCCAAAGCCACCAGATTCACCTAATGCTTCTCATTGGGCCTACGGCTGTCTACTACACCAGTAAACATAGCTCTCACTGTTGGAAGGATGCAAGCTGGGTGACCTCAGGCCAAGTCACTTAACCTCTCTAAGCTACAGTTTCCTAACCTGAGAAATGCTGCTGTAGAAAGTACACTGTATTTGCATATTACATGGTATATACAGCAGGTGCTCAGCAACTGTCAGCTCCGCTGGCTGGAGAGGCTTAGATGACACAGCAGGCCCAAAGGGTCCTCCAGCTCCAGTGCAGACAAGGGCTGCTCTATGAGGTTGCCACAATGAGTCCTTTCCATGCCATTACTGATAACTGTTACCCAAGGCCTTGGACTAATAGGGTCCTTGCTTCCTGCTTCACATGCATGCTTTTTAATATGTAGAGTACTTAAAGAAGTTGGCTTCCTGAAGACAATCTTTGTACATCTGGAGGTTACACCGCATGCTGTCATTTAACTATTGTGAACAAGATTATGCTCAATGAAGACAGAAAATGAAAGTCTTCTAATTTTAATTCCAAATGCTGGAATCATTAAACAGTAGACTGACCTATGTATTCTGTACCTAATTAATTCATAATGTTCAAAAAAAACTAGATGTAAAATTAGTATTGTATTTAATGTGATTACTGATGTTTTCCTTGGAATATTTTTATGGTATTAACCTGGTCCAATATAACTATAAATGTATGAGACATACATTTTACATAGAAGGCCCATTTTCTTGTTCTTACATAATGACCAACTTGCCAAATGGTCTATGAAATAGCTTTTCAAAGTATTAGATGTTTTACATTAAGGTTACGAAATCAAATAATATGAGTATATGCTCATGTGTCAAATTTTTGAAATAAAGTAATAATGAATAAATTAAACAATAACATAATTTTAGTTATCGTAAAATAAGAATGAGCCTAACTTAACCTAGAAATTAAATAGCAACTCACTCATCTTTCTTATCACCTTACAAACCAACCACACTTAAGATTTCTACTCTTCAAACATATCTAATTAGCAGCATGTTAGGGCTCAGTTACTTCAATTTTAAAGCAAGATGATTGGGCTGAGTCTGTCTCAGGCAAAGCACTAAGCACTTCACATACATCATCTCTTTTCAGACCTCAAAATAATCCTGAGATAGGCATTAATAGCATCCTTATTTTATAGACAAGAAAATGGGTTATTCAGAGGGGTTAAGTAATATGCCAGGATGCAAGCCCAGGCAGTGTGTGTGACTCCTGAGCTCCAGCTTCTAGCCACTACTCCCTTCTGTAGTGTCTTGCAAGTTTTTGCATGTCATAATCTATCTTTATTAGCATTAACATTAAGTGGAGATGTTAAGGTTCCAGGCTAAGGACTATCAATTTTTAATATGTACATAATTAATGTAAGCTGACCAAAATGGCAGTTTTAAATAGATATTAATAATGACTTTCATCTTATACATATTGTGTATTAGTTGAGCCCCTAACATTTTTAGTTGATTAAATAATGAGACTACAAATCACCACATTGCATAAAGTTATCTATAGTTAATGAAACTGCTAATACATTTACCTCAATCAATTTGTTGGCATGTTCACGGAAAACTTGGGCATACTCTTTAACTTCTTTCTCATTTCCATTCTTTGCAGCTTCAATCAATACTAAAAGTGGAACGTTGGTTTCCAGGAATGAATCTGAGACGTGGTCCATGACAGCTTTGCGGAGCTAATAATTAAATTGTAAAAATTTGGTTTTATTTACACCAAGAGGCTACATTGCTTTTTTTCTCTTGTACTTTTAAATCTAACGGAAGCTCATGAGAGCCTGGTTACACTTACATGAGGACTCCTCATGTAATTTATGCAGTTACACAATCTGCAACATAGGAAACATACGATTATGAAAATAATGGTTTATATTATAGTTATAGCATTTCAGTGACAGAATATCAGTTTTCAAGATATCCTTTTTTCTTAGGAATTATAAAACTTATATCTTAAGGGAGTAACACAAAACTAAACAGAAAGCAGCTCTGGGTTAAATTGGCACATAGCCTTGGAATATATGTAATTAGCCTAACCAGCTAACAGGGTTATCAGGGTTAACATACTTAGAACCTTAAAACTGAAAAGTCATCTATATAACCATTTCTGATACTACTTCACTGAAAGGAAAATTAAGACACATTCCATCTTTAATTTTACTTTATATCAGATGAACTCTAAAATGTCTCTCCACTAAGTATAAAAATTGTATTAGTACAATTTCTTTTTAAGCCTTAATACTTCAATCCTACCTTTTTAATGACTAAAACTCAATTTGATTCCAAAATATTAATGGAATTATTTAACATTAAATGAAGAAATTCTTTCCTATTTACTAACGTGGAAAATTGAGCACCCCAAATATCTCTATACCCACCATATTTATATTGGAAACACATCTCCATTAAGGATCTAAGAACTTTATGTAATCAGAGTGGGACAAGTCATTTTCACAGGTTCCCAAGTCATTTTAAATGAATTCCCTTACCTATACATCCTTTTCACACTAGACCTAATTTATTCAGTCCATCCCAGGGGGACTTTATTAGGCCAAGTTCCCAAGAGATTTCATTAGCCATTTAGAAGCTTATTAGCAAAAAAACAGAAACAGTTTTCTGTGCAAATCAATCCTTACCCCTAATAAAACATATAGGGGTTCCAGTATTTATTGGAATTTTAACCAAAACTACAAAACTGAGAACCTGAGAAAGCAATCGGCATTTTCTTCCAACTTACCTGTCTACGCAAGTCCCTGGTCTTCTTGGTCATTTTATCTATTGCAGAATTAAGTGCATCACTTCTTTCTTTACGTCCAGCCTGGAAAAAAAAAAGGAAAGAGATGCACTTTTTAGTGATTCACCAGGAAATTTAATAGCTAATAGCTATTTATCTTCAAATCACCACTGAAAAGTCAATTTTTTTTAGCCTACTATTAGAAAATGGGGAGGAGGACGGGAATACCGTATATGACATAACCTTACAATTCTAAGGCTCCACATCCTCTGATGATGAGAACTGAAAGAGTTTAACCAAAATATGAGAAAGCAAGAAACAAGACTTTCTCTTAAAGTTCCACTTGAAAAATTAAACATATTTTAATTCAAGGTTCAGCATACATAAATTTCATTAGTGAACCAACTCTCCTTGAACTGCAAGCAAGAATGGGTTACAACTGATTTGGATGAACTCTTGAGATCTGAAGAATATCAAAATGTGAAATATGGCACCTGGCACTAACACAATAAGAAAAAATTAATTTTAAAACTAAGATGTACCATGATGGATCATAGTTAATAATATCATGCAGCATGAATAAGAATGCTTTGTAAGATTACTTCAGCCATACATATATTTTTAAAACTAGGCTAAGCTTAATGCAACTTTACTGTACACAAAAGGACCTTTTAGCCACTCTGAGAAATGTAAATCAGTCTTTCTTCATCAGTCAGAGAGTTGAGTTGAGATTTACCCCAGAGAACATTCTAAGCAGAAAATAGACAGCAGTAGAGAAAAAAGGGACAAAGGAAGTTATCCCAGGTAGGGCTAGCCATGTGCTTGGAAATACCATCTATTGGGTTAAATATCAGTTGGGTTAAACTATGAACTATATTAGAAGTTTTTCCTTACAAAATGTCCAGCCAACAAATGTGGCTCTTTCTGTAAAACATGTAGTAATCACAGGAGAGATACGAAAGACAAAGGAATTTAACCCCGTGTTCTAGCTTTGGGTGCCCTCAAGACATTCTGGTATGGATATATCATTAGTACATAAGTAGCACAGCAGATGACTGGATGGGGAGACATGTTTATGTGTTTCCTAGTTTGTTACTTTCTTGCTTATACCACACCTGATAAGTGGGAACAATGACATATGTCCCTCTGCCCCCATTTCTATGGACTGAAAAGGAATATTGAGGAATATAGGTTATTTAGCAGACAACAGAAAGGAGATAAAAGGGACATATGAATTTTAAGAGTTGAAATACAGATCAAAAGTTGATATGGTCACTATCAATTCTGGTCAGGGTCACATTCCTTACCTTTTCCTCCAATATTCCTGTACTGCCAATAAAATTAAATAGTACACTAAGATTAATGGGTAAAAAAAAAGTCTCAAGAAAACTGATTTAGGTGTGAGAATTTCTATCTGTAGAAATAAACTGATTTATTCATAGCCATCAGTCAGAAAAGAAAGTGACATGTATAATTACTGACCATCTCAAAGATCAAAACAGCAGTAGCTAAGGCAAAAGTGGCTAAAATTGAATTAAAAAAAAAAATCAAACTGACCTCATAATATTTTAATCAGGAAAGCCTCAGCACATTCTTTAGACTCTCAAGCACTCCAAGAAAATTTCTCTAAATAAACCCAGTAAAGTTGGTCATTAGCTCCTAACCATGTTTTGGGAGTATTTCTAATAGATTATTTATTCTAGAAAACATCTGTTATCTGAAACCCAAAGCCTGGGCTCAATAACCTCATAACAGCCCAATCCTCTATAACTTCAAATGCCCAGAAATTTCCTCAATTTGGGTGGAAGGATTTACTTTGAAAGTTACATAAAAGCAAAACTTTAAACTTGACTTTTGAAGGAATTATAGTCATACAACATAATACACTTTAAAGTGCAATACACACCATGAATCTGTTAATCTTTGTCAAAAACTACCCTAAAAATCAATTTCTATTTCTTGTTACTTTAGGAAATAAGAGGCTTTATACCTCATTAATCAGGAAGGGGCAGTTCAGAAGGAGTTATTTACTGAAGATTTTAGGTTTATACTAGACACACTACCTTTTAAATCAAAGCATCTCTTTAAAAATACAGTGCAAATATAAGTTTAGGATTCCAATCATTTAAAATGCAATAGGGATGAGTATACACGGAACACACACTTACAATCTTAATAATGAGCTTGATGACAGTAGAGAGCTTGTTGATCCATAAAACAAAATTTTTGTTCCCTTTTAAATTAAAGCTGTTAAGGTTTTTTATTTTTAGTTTTAGGTAGGCCAAACTAAAGTTGCTCAATGAATCTTTAAAATAAGTGACTCTTGGTCCCACCTGAGAGACTCTATTCCACTGAGTAGGGACCACCTAGGTTCACTCAATTTTGACATATATGTCCCTGCTAAGCAGTGACAAAGGGCTTGCTAAGAAAAAGATAAGGCATGTTTGGGGTTTTAACGTAAAGCTTCTTCTCAGCAACTAAATACTGGATGAGCTGAGGAGAGGCAAAGGTTATTAGCTGGGATGGCCTCTAGCAACACAATTCTGGCTGAGATAGTGAAAGAGCTTTCAAAATTCATCTTTAACAGAAGCTCTATTTATTTAGACACACTCTGCTGAGCACCTACTCTGCATCCACTGGCGCAGGCAAGACTAGCCATAATCCTTTCCTCAGAGGGTTTATAATATGAGATAAAATAATTCAGAGTAACACCTAATTCAGCAATACCCTGGTATTGTGCTGGGCCTGACAGGAGTTCTGAATGATGTAACAGTGGGTTAAAGTAGTAAGTAAAAGTTATGCAGAAGGTTACATTTAAGTTAGGCATTGATTTTTAAAAAGTATTAAGAACTAGAATTTCCTGGAGAATTTTACCCATTTCAGTGGCAACTTCTGAAAGAACAAGCATTTTTTTTTCTTCCAAAGAACTGACTCATGCCTAAGAAAGGGTAAGCATTCTCCTATAACAAATTCACAACTTCCTCAACTAATTGTACCTTTGCCATAGATAATACTATGTATCACATGTGACTAATGCTATGTCCACCAATTCCTCACCCAAACCCTACCCACCTCTCAAGTCCCTGACTCTACTCCACCTCTTCCCTTTGGGAAGGGATGAAATAAGCAACAGCAGGAAGGGAAAAAACATGTCCCTGGCATTGCTAGTTGCATCTCAACATGCATTTTAGTCCCTAGAAATGTGGCAAAGGTTCCCAGGTGAGCCTACAAAAGACTACTCAATCTAAAAGGTAATGACACAACATAAACTTAGTATTTCCGTGGAAAAATACACAGAAAACTTCCACAGTGCTTCCAGGGAAAAAACATGTTCTATCTTGAAGGATCTACATGGTCTCTTCAGGGCTCTTTTGCCAGAGGCTTCCTTCTCTTCTTATTCTGCACACACTCTCTGCTGGATGGAGCCCAGCCATTCCTATTACTTCAATGACCATGATCACTCTGTCGTCTTGCATGCTATGATCCAACTACAAATATTTTAATTCTTCAGACATCCTCTGAAATGCTCTCTTTCACCTACCTGGAATACTCTTCCCCACTTTTTCTAATTACTATCCATCCTTTAGATAAGATACTATGCTTCCTTGTAGAAGCTTCCTCTAGCCACCCACAATTCTAAGTTCAAGTTAGACTGTCCCTCTGGAGTACTTCAAATCATACCCTGGAGTAATTACCTGACCTCTTTCTCCTATATTGGACAGAATGAAATGAGAAACCAGTGACCAATTAGAGATATGTTTAGAAGACATAGGACTAAGTATGACTTCTCCTGATTTCATGTTATTAGTGAGACTATAAGGCTTTTCAAGTAACCCCACATACTGCTTTCTATTTTCATTTTAATCTAGGGTAAAGCTAGAGAAAGTAGCAGAGGAGAGCAAAATACAGCGTATTAAAACCCCAGTCAGAATAGGCAACTGAAGCACCCTTTACTCCCACCCCCAAGACAATGAGAGAGAGAAAGGAATGAAGCAGCATCTTAACCTCTAGGTACAAAGGAAAAAAATGAGGCTGTCATCTAGAGTAGAGGCCTTCAAATTAAGCAGGGAGTGAGGAAGTGATACCTAAGGTGCTGCTGGAAGGCTTCGGAGTAGAATGGGGGCTTAATATTAAAGAGACTCTCAAGAAAAATGTTTGAAAACCAAGGGAGACTAGCATTTATTAAATAGTCAATCCATATCTTTCATGAGTACAACTAAAGTAAAAGGTTTGCTGTGGAATGGGGAACACATTATCATGCAATAAACATTTACTGAATAACATGAGAGGCAATTTGATTCTGGTTGTTCTACCTGGCCCACAGATGGCCGATGGGCTCTGTATAACTGAATATGTGACAAGAGACAAAGCAAAGGCAAAGTAGCTCAATATTAGAGTATAAGAGTTATGTACACCTGCATTCGCAAATTCCTTTCAAAGAGTACCCTCTCCTTAAGTAGCAAAGAAGTTTCTAATTTGCCTAATGTTACCTATTTCATCCTAAAAATATTAAAACTAAGTGGGTAACTCTAATATTACCGGTATCACCCCACTTTCCTTCTCTTTCCCTCACAGAAAACAGAAGCGTAGAAATGAGCTTTACTGTTTTTTTCTGGATATTTTCTCAGATGGCAGCCAGCCCTGCATACCACCTTTCGATTTTTCTCAGTTCAATGTTGCATTACACCTGAATATATGTCCAGGTACCTGTCTAGATGTCCTATCAGTTCTAATAAGCATAGGCATTTTCAGCAGGGGCCAGAGACACATGCTAGAATATGGCTTTTGAGGTATTCCACCATGGCTAACACTCCACCATGATGTAACCACACCATGTCCAATTACATGCTTGCTATAGAATAGAATTACCATTAAATGAATCATAATAAGTTTGTAGCACCTTTCCAACAAATCCTGGGAGAACAGAATGAGCATGTGAACTATTCCTTTCTCTTTCTGGGGAGAAAATGACAAAATTCATGATGGAAAAAAAATTAGAGCCAATACTAACAGGGTTCTGGCACAAACTGAAGCATGCAGCTGAGATACTCCAATCTCTTTTTGTGACACTATGTTTTTTCTTCTTAAAAAGGACAGTAATCATCTACTTGTTAAACAGCTGCTGTGCATAATAAATTGAGTTCTCAGAAGGACAAACAGGTATATAAAGCAAATAGAAACAAAAACTAAGCATATGATCATAGAATAAAACTAATTTTGAAGCTACTAATAATCCATAAAAATAAAAATAAAAGTAAGACTCAACTGTGGGGACATTTCAGGATTTTTAAATGCTCAGTTAACTGGTAAAATTGGGCTAAGATCCGTGATAAACCAGGGAACTCTTTCGGTCTCTGTGTTGATTTAAAAAAACCAAACAAGCAAACAAAAAAACACTCTCTGCTCTAAAGGGCTCTGATCCTCTATGCACTACTTAAGATAATGGGCTAACATAGAATCTTTGTTTACTGAGGTGCTAACAGTGGTCTCCAACCTTTTTGGCATCAAGGACTGGTGCACCTATGAGAATCTAATGCCCAATTATCTGAGGTGGAGCTGAGGCGGTTATGCTAGCGCTGGGGAGCATCTGCAAAGACAGATGAAGTTTCACTTGCTTGCCTCCTGCTGTGCAGCCCAATTCCTAACAGGCCACAGACTAGTAATGGTCTATGGCCTTGGGGGTTTGGGACCCCTATTATACAACATCTCATGTTCAACCTCACGCAGGGGCATGAGGTTGCCCGGGGTTCCTGGCTCTGTGCAGTGTGCTGGGAGTGTTGACTCTTTAGCATAATATGGCAAGTGTGTGTTTGTCTTAAATATATTAAGACAGATTCTCATCAGTTTTGCCATTCATTACAATTAAGTAAGTAGACCAAAAAAATAAATAAATAAAACCTTTAAAATACAACTGACTAAAATATTTCTAAAATACCAGTAAACAAATGTTAATTTCTTTAACAAGCAGAAATACCTTAAAAATCTTTAAGAAAATTACCAATTTTAGGAGTGAAAAGTAGAATGAGCAAATGAAATAGTCTATAAAAAAGGACAATATACCTATACAAAATGATTCTCAATCTCACTCATAATTAAAGAACAAATCAAAGAGGGCATTTTTCACCTATCAGATTCCCAAATATTTTGAAGTTTGCTGGCTTCCAATATAGTGTTTAAAAACTACTGTGGGAAGTATAAATAGTTTTAAACTTTTTGGAAGGCAATATAGTAAGGTCTATCAATTTTAAAGATACATACCCTGTACCCAGAAATTTTAAGGTTAGGAACTTATATATTAACTTGCTTAAAAATGCAAGGATATTAAAAGAGTAATCATTTTACACTGTCTGCAAAGCTAAAAACCTCAAAACAAACTATATGTCCATAAATTATAGTATAGCTATATAAGGGGAAAACTATACAGCCATTAGATAGACACATTCACAAACACACATGGGGAAAAACTATAAAACCATTAGACAGACAGACCACCCCTTCCCCCCAACACACACACACACACGCGTGCGCGCGCAAACAAGCTTGGTGGGACAGAACCAGCTCTCACAGGAGCTCAAGCCTTTGCAAGCCATGTTTTAGTAATATAGGAATAAACATCTCAACCGCTGCCATGATGTTGACATGCTACTATAGTTTTTCACAATAAGAAATGATCTTTCTTTCTTTGGGTCCAATTTTTATTATTGATTTTCTCTGCATTGATGATATCACATGTTCAACTTTTTTTTTTGCTTGCCTTAGCACATGTCACTGTCCCTCTACCCAAGAGCACCTTAAAAGGTTTCTCAGGGAATGACATTTCTAAGCTTCAGCAACCAAGACTTGCTAGCATCTAGCCAATATACATGTAAATTCATCCCCTTTTAATTTAGCCAACTGGGTCAAAGAACCCTCTAAAGTTGAAGGGGATTCTTCAAAAAAATATGAATGTGTGTTTTTTTACACTTAATTCTACCCCATGCAAAGGACATTGTATAGCTTGTGACCATCTATGTAGGCAGAAGGAAATTCATCTATATAGAAAGCTACTCAAAATGTAGAGAGGGAGAAGCAGAAAGGACAAATCCAAATTTGGCTATATTTCAGAATTAAAAAAACGAAGGCTGCCACAGAGAAGTGAAACACGAAAACAATGAAGCCATTGGCTGAACAAGCATAAGAAAAGGGCTTGGCAATATAAATTTTGATCCGTCTATGCATTAATCAAGACTTTAGGACAGTTCTGTTTGGTTTGGTTTGACGTCACCCTGGGAGAAATAAAATATCTTTGGTTTAAATGTACCTCTGCCTAAACTTCTATGGGCAGATATATATATATGGAACTTTCCCTCCCCAAATCTCCAACTCAGGTGGCATTACTCTAAGATTTACTGATGAATTACCTGCCACAAGGTACAGACCACAAGGCTAGCACAACAGAATCAAGCTGTCACATGATCCTAGCCCTAGTATGAGGCTGCTAAATAAGAATTCCAAAAAGTTCTTAGCAGGAGATATACTCAGACCCACAAAATCTTGGGCCTCTATCCTAAAAACTATTACTTTTTGATAAATGTAAGGAGACATTCCTAGTAGCTATCAAGACTGGCAACAGCAAGGTTTATTTTAACATACCTCTCCAGAGCAACTCTGTGCTGGAGTATGACAATTTTTGGAGTTGGGCATGATTAAAGAAACATTTGACTTTTAAGTATAAAGCAAATTCAAGCTCCGTCTTCAACACAAAAGAACAGAAAATTCCATGTATACATCTGTACACCTGCTTCTCCAAAGTGGTGAAATAATTCTCCCTCATCAGCGACACATAGTAAAAGCATAGTAGAGGAATGCTGGTAACTATAGCACAAGCCCTGCCACTTGACTCAATCTGCTTAAACCCATTTATAGAGAAGAGAGATGGACGGGTTAGATTTTACTTCTTTGCCTTGTTGTGAACAAGTAAGCAGTAAAAATTTAAACAGATGATATGGATAGTACTTTCCAGAAGTATTGGCACTTTCACATATGAATGCAGAATAAAGCTGCTCTAAAATGAAACCAGAAAGTTTAATTTAAAAAGAACACGGGTTTCTGTTTAGCCCTTTTAGCTAAAGATTAAAAAAATAATACAAAATTCCATCAGTGGTAACTGTGTACTCTACCAATTTTAAGGCAAACACCAAGCCTTCTGTTCTACTGCCTGAACCTTTTGAACCCAAAGAGAGGGCAAGTGAGCAAGACAGCTGGTGACCTGGAAGGAACTCTTCGGGTATTGTGATACTATATTATTGCCCACCTCTCCAGATGCATCAAAAAAAAATTATTCTTGACTGCATTAGTGCTTCTCTTGACAATTTTCCCTGCCTACAAGTCTGTTACAATGGTACTGTGATCATACTTAAGCATTTCCCATTTTTAGTATTTAAGAAGAAGGCCAAGCAGGCCAGAGGGAAGAAAAGAACCAAGCGTCTAATGGGAATGAGATGCTTTTTCCTTCTAAATTTTCACATACCACTCATTCCTAATCATGGATGCTCTAATCCAATTGACTCTAATGCATTTCTCCACATGGAATTCAAGTGGTTACTTTAGGAGAAGAATTTAATCCAGCTCCTCCTGCCTGGCAAAGGTGTTTTTTTTCCCCCTCCTCATCAGAGGATGGCTGACTTCAAAAGGGCATTTACAATATCTCAAAGGCTTCTCTTCCTTTAAAAAAAAATTATAAAGAGATCACCCTTATCAGATTACCCCCTTGGAAGTTCTGGGAGCAAGTTCTTGTAGAACTCTGAAACCTAGGGTAACAGAGCCTATAAAAATCAGATTAAACCTTATTCACAGAAAAATGCATAAGCAACAAAATTCTACAATTCAGCCTATGGACCCAGGTTAAGAACTTCTAGTCTACGGAATGGCAGACTATGGAAAGAACCAAGGTCAGTGGAGGGAGTGGCATTCTTGAGGTCTGAAACAGGACCTCTTCCTCCTTTTCTTAACAAGCAAGCAGGAAAATGCTAGTAGTGCTAGTGCAGGCTCATTCCTGAGAACATGGGGTTCCATTCATGGGCAACTTTGGCTTGGAGACTTTCCTGTGGCCTGGGGAAACCATCTTAGAACTGTGCTGCAGTCTAAGATTCTGCTGGTCAAATCTTTCCTTCCCCTCTGCTTTCAGAGGTGTCAGACCTCCCCTGGGGTCTAAAGACTATCGGCCTTCAGAGTATTCCTGTTGCCTTCTCTCTTCCTTTATACTTCCCAGGCATTTTCCTCAATAAACACATACTTCTCATCATATCCTCGGGTATGCTTCTAGTAGGACTCAAACTACACACCTGCAGCTGCTGCCGTTTGACAGTGCCTTTACACAGGGCCCTTAGAAAGGCCTTGAATTCGTCCAGTCCTCACTCTAGTACCACACTCCAACACAGAAACTATACCCCTTAAAATAATGACTTCTTAGACTTGCCCAATGGAATGAAGCCCCTGGAAGCCAATAGGCCAATGATTTTTCACAAATGCAATGGGTGGTTTTGAGATGTCTGCCTTCGGGTTTGAGATAAGACCCACTAAGGTTAGTGTTAAAGGTATAAGAGAAACTAACATGGAAGGCTAAATCAATAAGGTACAATGTGTAAGAGCCCTTACCTTTGTCAGGCCTGAAAATATGACCCTGACTCATCCTAGAAATGTATTTCACATTTATACATCACTAAACATGAAGCTGTACAAAAATAAACAAGCTCCGAAAAGTGATGACACTATTCAATAGGGAGAAGACAGAGTTAGATCAAGTAAAAACAGCCAAAGCAAAAATCCCATTACAAAGTATGGGTAACCTTTTGTATTCCCTAGAGAGAGTTCAACAATAATTAGTAGGAGACCCAGTTAGTTCTTAAACGTGCCTTACAGGAGCTGTTAAGTGTACAAATATATGCTCTATTATGTGGGTGCCACAATGCCCCAATCACAGCATCGATCAGGTTTTCAGTTGAAAAAGTAAGTGAGATTCTGAGGTAAATACGAGAGATTGTATTAGAATCCAGCTGTGCCATATCACTTGTCCTAGACCATTTCTGTTCCATTGTTAAAACCTAGGACCATGCACTATGAAATGACTGTTTCAACCTACCCCTTTCTCTTACTGATTGAAAAATCAGTATTTTTCAATTGGCACTGTGATAAAACAGTTATAAAACAGAACAGAGAAGAAATCTTTTAGAATTCCCCTAAAATTCTCAAAGAGCAAAATAATCAAATGCTTTGTGAGTTTTTTTTTCTCCTTTTAATTCTTGGTGCATGACGTTAAGCTCTTATTGACAAAGAAGCCAAACTCACTTACCTATTTTATCAACAAACTGAAAGTAAACCAGTCATACTTCCATTTTAACCAAGCACAACAACAAGGTGACTGAGTAGCTTCCCAAACTACCAGAGCAGTGGGCACTAAATTGCCTAGGCTGGAGTTAAATCCGCACTTCATAAATAGTGCAGGCTCCTGCCCATTTAAATGATCTTTCTATGCAGAATCGGCAGTCTAACACTGGCTCTCGCAGGCATTAAAAATCATCTCTCTGCTAACCCAACTCACTGTTCAGACAGTCTTCCTGAATGCAGCCTTTATTACAACCTCACTGCTGCTTCCTACACTGAAGGAACACCATGTTTTTAAGTCAGGAGTTCTTCTTTCTCGCTTTGTTGTAATCGGGGGTTTACAATGACCCGATATTGTTACAAAGCACAGTGCTTTATAACAGTAATGCTTCTGGAAAACCCAAACAAAAGACACGTCACCCGGTGACGTCAGCCTATATACAGTTCTGTGCGGTCGCAGCACATAAGCAAATCCATTCTTGTGCCGTTTCTCAGAAAAGCTTTTCAGTAAATGCACTCATGCTGCTCCAGGAGCTCTTCTCTGCAACAAGCTGCCCATCTGCCATCAACAAGTTAAGACTGAGAGAACTAACAGCTGCAAAAAGGAGAGACTGACAATTTGATTAACCAGCTGGGCAGTTAGAAGAGAGTGACATTAATAACTTATATTCAAACTGATTTAAGGGATCAGAGTGGTCACAGAAAATGAAACCAATGCTTTTGAGAGGAACATCCTAAGGAAAAAACAACTCACCCTGCTGGATTCAATTTTACTCAGAAAGCCTGGGACACAGAAAACAGGAAATTGGTCAAAGGCTCCTGCATGTTAGAGCCTTTTACAGACTCACTGCGTTGAGTCTAACAACCGCGACTGAATGCAGCCTCCAAAGTGCTCAGAAGAATGGGTAAGTCCATGCATTATGTGTCTTATATAGTCAGCAAGGAATCATGCTTTTTAAAATAAGCCATTGAATTGATATTTTGAGGTAAATCTGTCACATTTTTGGATTTTGAGGCTTAGGTAAAAGCAAATATTGCTGATGACATGACATGTTTTATCTTCTTAATGGTTTAAGTTTTGTTCTAGTCAGACTAATAAGGTTAGTTTTTCTGCAGCAAATGAAAAATAAGTCATGTGCAGTGAAATCTTTCACCATAATGTTTGTTTGTCTTTTTTTATAGCTCATACGTTATGCTGAAAAATATCCTATCTTCTTGTTTTCCTTAAATTATATTCTGCAGGCTTACATTTCAAGTGGCCATTAGGGGCCCCTATGCTGGCAGCAATATATGCAATGAGTATGGTTTTAAAAATGCTGCCTGCCCTGGGAATGGCGTGTCCACCCAAATGCCGTTGTGAGAAGCTGCTCTTCTACTGCGACTCTCAGGGCTTCCACTCAGTGCCAAACGCCACTGACAAGGGCTCTCTGGGCCTGTCCCTGAGGCACAATCATATCACAGAGCTCGAAAGGGATCAATTTGCCAGCTTCAGTCAACTTACCTGGCTCCATTTAGATCATAATCAAATTTCAACAGTAAAAGAAGATGCTTTTCAAGGACTATATAAACTTAAGGAATTAATCTTAAGTTCCAACAAAATATTTTACTTGCCAAACACAACTTTTACCCAACTGATTAACCTGCAAAATTTGGACCTGTCTTTTAATCAGCTGTCATCTGTGCACCCAGAGCTCTTCTATGGCCTTCGGAAGCTGCAGACCTTGCATTTACGGTCCAACTCCCTGCGGACTATCCCAGTACGCCTGTTCTGGGACTGTCGTAGCCTGGAGTTTCTGGATTTGAGCACAAACCGTTTGCGAAGTTTGGCTCGTAATGGATTTGCGGGATTAATCAAACTGAGAGAGCTTCACCTAGAGCACAACCAGCTGACGAAGATTAATTTTGCTCATTTCCTACGGCTAAGCAGTCTGCACACGCTCTTCCTACAATGGAACAAAATCAGCAACTTGACATGTGGTATAGAGTGGACCTGGGGTACTTTAGAAAAGCTAGACCTGACTGGAAATGAAATCAAAGCCATCGATCTGACAGTGTTTGAAACGATGCCTAATCTTAAAATACTTCTCATGGATAACAACAAATTAAACAGCCTCGATTCCAAGATCTTAAACTCCCTGAAATCCCTCACAACCGTTGGCCTCTCTGGCAATCTGTGGGAATGCAGCCCTCGAATATGTGCTTTGGCCTCCTGGCTGGGCAGTTTCCAAGGCCGGTGGGAGCATTCCATCCTATGCCACAGTCCCGACCACACCCAAGGAGAGGATATACTAGATGCAGTCCATGGATTTCAGCTCTGCTGGAATTTATCAACCACTGTCACAGCCATGGCTACAACTTATAGAGATCCAACCACTGAATATACAAAAAGAATAAGCTCATCAAGTTACCATGTAAGAGACAAAGAAATCCCAACTACTGCAGGCATAGCAGTTACTACTGAAGAACATTTTCCTGAACCAGACAATGCTATCTTCACTCAGCGGGTAATTACAGGAACAATGGCTTTATTGTTTTCCTTCTTTTTCATTATTTTTATAGTGTTCATCTCCAGGAAGTGCTGCCCACCCACTTTAAGAAGAATTAGGCAGTGCTCAATGATTCAGAACCACAGGCAGCTCCGATCCCAAACACGACTCCACATGTCAAACATGTCAGACCAAGGACCGTATAATGAATATGAACCCACTCATGAAGGACCCTTCATCATCATTAATGGTTATGGACAGTGCAAGTGTCAGCAGCTGCCATACAAAGAATGTGAAGTATAATATCTACCCGTCATCAAAAATTACATCAGATAAGTAACCTATTTTACATAGTAGGGGTTAAATATCTAATTTTTACCAATGGTGACATTAAGCCTAATTTTCAAAAACCAAGTGGAGACTTAAGTTTTTAAAGTGTTTAAGTGTTTTTAATTTTTTTTAATGAAACCATATTTTGTGTGTTAAATGAAGCAATGCTCACATTAATTTGCACTTCTGTTGGAAAGTCTAAAAATGCTTACTTCAAAAATAAGACATTTCTTGTATGTGATTATATACTATTGAGTGTAAACATTTACACTAAGGTCTCCATATGCTATTTTTTTCTATTGAAAACAGTTTGGAAAGAAGCTGAGCAGAAAAAGATATAGATCAATACTTGTTTGATCATTGTTTTCCATCCTAAGTACCACAAACTGGCTTGCTGCTGAAAAGGAGACTTAGCAAAGTTCTCTTGTACGATAATTTGGTATTCCTCAAATCTACAATTTATTGCCAGTATGCGAAGTAAAATTTCATGTATGCTGAAGACTGGTAAATATTAAACACTCTTCTTCCAGAGTTTTTTCCTGAGTTAATAGATATTATCAAAATCCACATCATGAAATCAGAACCCTTTATGTAATTCTAACAAGCTGAGTGACTTTTTAATATATTTAAACAATGAATTCAACTGATTGTGAAAAGGTCTCATTACAATGAAATCAGTACTAAAAAATTACACTGACTTTGTATCATACATCTCTAGTTTGACTTATAATGGACATGTTAATTTTTGTGGCATTTAGACAATTATTTTAAACTAGTATTAAATTACCATTTTACTAATTAGTTTACTAAATCCTATGTTTACATATATATGTGAAAAAAGATTTAGAAAATTATTATGGAGACAAGAGAGAGAAACTGAGTCAACTAAACAATGCTATGACCTGCTCCCTCTAGTTTGAAAGAACACACAAAATTCTTTCTCTCTCCTCCCTCCCCTTCATACCTGCCCCCCTCAACTGTCATGATCAAAGATGCCTTGATAAACGGGTTTAAACCTCTTTCTTCTGCCTTTTCCTAATCTTCAAACCTCAAAGAGCCAAATTAAAAATAACTGTCTGGCAACAGGCATAACACTGATTCTTATTAGATTATAAAGGAATCATTAAAAAATCACTTTCCAAGTATTATATGGTAAAACTGGACCTTTTAATAAAGATACATATTCATACTATAAGAGCAGTTCCTTCTAAGTGCAGGGAACAACATATTACTGAGGCAAATCTTCTCATGGTAGAGCACCCTACATGCTTATGCAGCCACACAGTGGTAACTTGAAGACGGCACAGAGGTGAGGGGATTAAAGGGAAAGGCAGCATTTTAAAATCTGACTCGCAGAAACAGGTTAGCTGAAGTTAAAAGGCAGCCAGCCAAAAGTGAGGCAAATGGGTAGCTGTATACAATCTGTATCAAAGAGGGCAAGGCCCTAGACCTGCAGCTGAAAAGGGGAGAAGGGGAGGTTCTCTAGTATTAATATAAACATTCTATAATTAACTAATAATATCACATTTTTCATGCAGAAAAAAGCCACAAGTATTGTGTTTCTTCTATTATGATCTCTATGGAGAAATTATAACAAATTTGGGACTTAGATGCAAGTTACCAATTTACACAGAATTTTTCCATAAACAAAATTCTGTGTATACAGTAGCAAAAACCAAGAAATTAGACTGATTTGATTTTAAAAGAATAAGCATCTTTACAATGGACATTTACTGTATGTGCAAAGGGCATAAACCCTTAGAGAAAACCACTACCATTAAAAAAAGTTATCTTTCTTTAACAAGCCCATTGATATCCTTAATTGATATCCTTAACATGATATCCTTAATTCAAGGCATATTTTCTTTCCTGGACTGAATGGAAAACATGTTAAGACTACAGTTTAATCCATGAAATTTAACTGTAATTTTTTCTTTTTAATACTAAGAGAGGGGTGTCTACATCCATTTCAAAGAAAATGTCTCAGTAAAAAACAGACAAGATCACATATTACTGTAAAAATGTGCTCCCTACAGTTTTTAGGGTAGGTAGATTAGTTTGGCAAAGGCTCAGCCCAGTGGAATTCAGTTGATCTTTAGTAGGGAGCATTTCATCTCTTGTTAAACCAGTCCCTGGGCCTGCCTGGGCAGGAACAGAAGCTGATTTTACGGCACAGAGCACAGCTCACTGCTTCCCTACAGAAGAGCTGGATCAGAAATCCCTATTACAAATCAGAGCTCCACAAGCTAAAATTTACCAACTCATTTATCAGGGTAACCACGAACATTTGTCAGGGGAAAGCTTTGTCACAAGATTCCACTAGCCATAAAGGATAACATTTTAACCACAACCAAAATTAATTGAAACTGTGAATAGTAAATGGACCATCAATCGGTAAAATCCTTAATGTATGTAGAAAAGTAAAGTGGAAAAAGCAAGCCATTTAGTAATTCAGAAGAAAGCATAGCCAAGGCCACCAAGGCACACTTTCAAGTTGAAAAATAACTGACTTTTTTACCCTCCATTTTTTTTTGGTAATATTCTAAGAAAAATGAGTGATAATGCCAAATAGCATTTCCCTTTTTCACTAAAGTGCAAATTTCCCTTTTGAATTGCCTATAGATGACAGGATTCCATTTAATTTTGGTCTATTTGTGTTTCATTATCAGCACAGGTTTGAAGATGAGACAGTCATATGTGCTCTCTTTACCAGCTGGCTAGGGTGGAAGAGCATCACAGCTACACTGCAGATCCTGCTAATGCAATTTTAGGGCTTTTGTTTTATGGTTTAGTTTTATCCTCTTCAGCATCCTATCGCACCTCTTTTTCATTTTCAAGGTTAGAGAAAAATGACCACTTAATCAAGAACCAGAAATATAGTTAAATCTCTCTGAATGAAGAAAAGCTAAAGAAGGTTATGATCCTGTATCCACCTAGTAACCAAGAGTTAGTTTGGAAGCATTTATATTAATTTCTGTAGCTTGCAAGGGATTTCAATCACCTTTCTGAAATGAGTGTGGGCTGATAAATTTGCAAATCCACACACAGCTCTGAGAATAACCACTGCCAACATCAAATAGCAAAGATACTAATTTTTAAGCCAAAAATCTGCACTAACACATGTAATTTCTTAATGTGCCTAAGTTAATTTCTGTACCAATTCAATGAATGAAATTGATTGAACTTTCCAACTCCACTAATTATTAAAATCCATCTGCTTATTCTGATGCTAGTCACCAAGAGCTAGACTCCATCTTTCCAATAAAAATGAGCCCTATGCTGCACTAAGTCTGAATGCCAAAATTCAAAACAGGCATACCATTTTCTTAAGGCACATTTCCTACACAGGTATTGGAGAAAGAAAACTGTACATGCCCTGTTCTCTCTCTAAAGTGTGGCTATATGAAATTTTGAAAGACTATTCTTTTAAGCCGACATATTTCCATTTTCATATCAGCAATACAGAGACAGACCTGTCTCAAAAGTCTGTTTTAAAACATGCTTTTTCATATCTTACTGGTTAAAGTGCTTCACCCAGGAAAAGATAAAGGTGATAAGGCCATTCACAGATAATTAACTATTTCTGTTCCTAACCTAGGGCAAACCTGAATAATTTAAGGCAAAAAAAACAAAAACAAAAAAAAAACAAGGAGAAAATGATGAGTTTAAGTTTTCATTACTGTTATTGCAAATGTTTGGAAAAATCTGCTACTCCTTCAACTAACCTATTCTTCCTTGGTAATTAAAAAAAAAAAAGTATGATCTATGGAATGTTTGTTGAACCTTCCAATCAACACCTTGACTGGAAACCAAAAGTATAGTCCAAACACATTGTGTTCAAACACCTTAAGAGCCATTGAGGGTGGGGGGTGGTGGTTGAGGGAGGTAGAAAGAAAATGTTATTACACTGGGGGTCTTAGGGGAAACGGTAACAAAGTACAGTGTACAGGAAAGTTTTGTTATTAAAATTGTGTATACTGTAAAAAGTGAATGTCTTTTTTTTTTTAGCTTTTCATTGGTAATCTATCAATTTTGACATGTGAAACCTGAAAAACCATTTGTAACATAGAAACCTTAAATGAACAGTTGCTTCATACTATGTCCTCTACAATGCCAAATATGACAGTTGAAAAAAGGGCACCTAATCATTACCTGTCTTTGTTCAGAGACAGGCAAAACTGGTCTAAGAAGTAAAGGTAAGAGGAGTAGGGAGTTGAGGGTTGGCTAAAAAGCCACCATACCAATAAACAATAGTCATGCAATAATAAGCTTCTCTGTTACAAGCCTTAGCAACGGGACAAACAGCTGTCTGTGGGGTTCACAGAGCCTAGGGTTGGCCACCATCCCCCAACTTCCCTAATAGTAGACTGCTGCCCAAGCGTGGGGAGCTTCAAAAAGGCACTCAGTACTCAGTTGCCAATCTCTAGCAAATAGCAACTTGGCCTGTAACTCGGGGTCCACTGGAGTATATCCCACTAGCACCTTGCACACCATTCCTGAGAAGGAGGGCCATAGGTGCTAAGCATGCTGGGATTTCTAGGCTCTCTCCATGACTCTACCCCAGATGCCAGCTTGCTAAGCATAGACAGAGGAAAAGAAGGCAATATTTTTAACTAGTGTCCATCAATTGACATTTAACATCTACAGGACAGGATGTTATGTCTGTGTAGCAAGAGGGGCAGAAACTGCCCTGGCCTTGAGGAGTTGACTTGCCAGGAGTCTGCCATGCTTGCCAAGATGCACTTATGGCTTCTTCAGGCCTAGAGCACTGCAGCAGGACCAGACAGGCCGGAAGAAACGAAGCTACTACTCCTTTCCCCAATACCCAGGGATAAGAGAGCTCTCACACCAAAAATCTCAGCAGTAACTAGAGCAGAGACAGAAAGCACAGCACAAAATCTTACTGTCAAACTCACCCAGTATGCACTAGAGGGCATAGGTGATGGTGGTTTCAAAGTGCACAACGGAACGAAGTCCTACAGTTTATGGAGTTAAAAGCAGAGCTTATTAACATATTTCTCGTACATTTTAACCTTGAAAATCCCATGTAAAGCTACATCTGATTTCTTTATCAGTTATTTTAATTAGTTTTGCCTGTATGCCACAGCATTCTCAGGTTCCCACTCAAATTTATAATAGATTTCTTCAAGGTCTGTTTAAAGAGATTTTTTTTTCTTTAAATATACCTAACCAGCTGGGTACTCAAGTCTCCCTTAGAGAAACAAAATGTACTACAAATTGTCTTTCACAAAGAGAGAAGGGAAAAAGAGGTGAAAAGCATTGAAATTCCAAATAGCTCTCCTTAGCATGAGTTCCTCCTCACTGCCAATATTTTGAGAACACTCTTAAGGAACAGACATTGAGTCTCCCTTCCCCTATCCAAATGGGACATTTTAAAGAGCAACAAATCTTCAAAGGCAAGTACAATGAGGCATCCTATCTTGCGAAGCCCACAAACTGATTATACCATTCCTTTATGCATGGAGGCCCAAGAGCAAAGCCTAGCCCATGACTTCGAACTCAGGACCTCCCACTAGAAATCCGACATTAAAGAGCGTCTGAACAACAACTGCAATCACAAGGGCCAAGGGCTCTATCACCCGCCAAGGAGAGAAGGCAAGGCTGTTTCCACACTTGGAAACCAGATTTTAAAACTGCAGCCCCAGAGGCAATTCCCAAAAGCCTTTTTACAACTTCCATCAAGAGACTTTACCAAGAACCACAGTACAGAGATGTAAAAATGTCGTAACTTTACTGAATACCCATTCACAACTGTGTTCAGTGCACAAAAACTCTATCTTTATGCCCTGGTACTTGTACATACGTGTACACACACAATCTCCAGATTGCTTTTTCTCGAAAATTATCAGACAGAAATACTACAGTCATTTATATTAGCCCAACTGTTTCGTCATGACAACTCAAACGCTTCCTCTTTTGATAAAAGTATTTCCCATGGCCTAGCTGCCACATACATAGAGGACAACTGCTCAGTCCATAAAAACTAGAAAACAATGTATTTATCATTTACATATAACCTACTTCTATAAAGTCAGGAAACTTGGCATAATACATTCATATGTATAGAATGGTTGATATAAGAATATAAAAAGGTCAAAAAAAGGGATTCTTAACTCTAAGAGTTCAAAATATTTTTCATAGGATACAAGAACTCCTTGAAATTATAATGCAAATGTAGTGTGAGTCTAGAGATTTCACCAGGTCCTAAAGGTTTTGATAACTCACAAGGCCCTATTAGAACAATAAAATAGTTATTTCGAGTATATACTGTTTTGGCTTTGATCCTCTTGGTGGTCAAGGCAAAGAACAAAACCAACAGTTTTCATCTGACCTGGGAAGCAAACTGGCTTATTTTGAGGCAAAAGACATTTAAGTGTAGAAATAAGTGAATTATTTATAAAACAGAGCCAGCTGTAGGAACAATAAGGGAACACGTCAGACAGTATCTCCAGAGAGGTTTTAGAGAACAAGCAGATTAGTTCTCCATGTCAACCCCTGAAAAAGCTAAGGGTAAGGAGCCTACACAAGTATGTTGCATGTTTTGTTATGATATAACCTTTGTGGCGACTCAAGGCTGGAACCTATGAAGTCAGCAAGGATGAACATGCATCAACTTAGAAGAGCAGTTCATGTTTACTCCTTATCATATACCTGAGACAAAAACTATAATGTTTCATCACATAAAGGACAACTAGTAAATACCTATTCTATTACATTACAAATCTTCTAGACTAGGAGTACAATTTAAAATTTAAAAATCTTCCACTTCGTCATGAACAAAGAGAAGCACATTTCATGCATTACCTCTAGTTGTGCTGGTAATAATCATAAATCTGTTCCTTGGGTAAGAATCTATACGATAATAACTAATTTCCTAAGAAAGAACACATTTAAAAAGATAAAGCATTCACTGATCTGGCTAGCTGTCAGAAATTTAACTGTCTCTCTAAAATTTAAAATTCATTCTACACACCATTAGAAAATCCACCTATATTTCAACAGGAACATATAACACAGTTATTGAGTGCCCTGCTCCACACTTGGGACTGTGATCCTACTGACAAGTCCTTCAACCTCACTGTGCCTTGGGCCTTTCATTCCTAACGTGAAATTCACTGCAATAACAACCATAGGGACATTTAATACATGTAAAGTCCTGAGAACAAGCTGGCACGCAATAAATGTTCAATAAATACTTGCTATTTTTAATAGCAATATGTGGCAGATCCATCAAGAACAGAACATTATCACATTAAAGATATGTTAAATTCCTGTGTCACTCCCTGAAATTCTCTTCCTGGCTTACTTCCCCCATTAAGTTAATGTACAGTCTCCAAAAGACTGATAATTAATGAGAGCTAACAGTCTGGATGCACTTTTTGTATTTCACATTGATATAAAACTGACCATATCATCTCATAGTCCAGTAATCTGCTTTCTAAAATGTATTATAATATTAGACATGACATTTCTCTGGTTTGGCTTTATGAATCAAGGCTAAATTTTAAAAGACTTAGTTTCCCTAATTCCAAAATTCCTTTTGGGTAAAGTAGTCATGTAAAATCAAGTAATATCTCTTTTCCTTGTTTAATAAAATTATATAGGACAACGCATACTATTATCATAAATGAATTCTACTTTTCAAAAGAAATGATCTATTTTATTTTAAGACAAATTATATGACTGAGAATTAAGAATCACTATGATGTTTGTTTTTTTCCTTAGAAAAAAATGTACTTCAAGTCTACCACATCTAATTTAGGAAGCAGCCCATCCAATTATGACAGATTTGGTTCCTAGGCAGATTTGCCAGAATTCAGGGGTAAAGGTTAGGGAAGTATGAGAATTTAAAAACACCAAGATAACCCAACAGTCTAGTGCACACAGGAGGGTATGTTTTGTAATTGTTGGATAGTGATCATCCATTATTACCAAAATCTCTACTAAATATAAAGCTCACTCAGAATTAACCTGTCTGAATGAATATACACACTTAGTCTTATCAGAACCTACAGATCATATGGCCCAGATTTTTCAAATCGAGAACTTCCTTCTTGGCATTGTCTTTCTAAGATCATGATCCAGTTTAGCGAGCAAGAAAAAGATCATTTTATGTCCTCTTTCACCCACAACTTTTCTCTACTTTCTCACATCTTCTGACCCTGGGCTTGTTCTCTTTCCTAATTTACCAGCACACAAACAAGCTTTACATATACCTGCTTCTCATGGCTCCTGGAATTCCAAGGAAAACTACTTACTGAAAGGAAAACCATTCAGTTGCAGTATATCCACTGCTGAGCACCCACTTTCTAAGAAATATGCATAATTTAAAAAATACTCCTCAGCTCCACAAAACTAAGTGCCAATAAGCTGCAAACTGGTCCATGCAATTTAGGAAATACTACTAGAAACACTATCACTCATCAGCACTGTCTTCTCAGTCTACCCTCCCCTTTGTAAAGATTCAAGTATCAAATAAAGTTTATTCACCTGCTTTTACTTTCAAATGACCAGGAATATCTGCCATTTAAGAATAGTATCCTTTTGCTTTTAATAATTAGCACTTACTCCAGCTATCTGACCAAATAAAATCCCCAACACCTTTCACATCTTTAATTCGATCTTATATTTTGCTGGTTTTATTTGGGGCTGGGGAGAGTGCCTTGGGACATAGAAAACATAGGTATAGAGGACATGGTGGTGAAAATTTCAGAAATGCTGAATTCTTGGGGTAATGATAGGTAGTAATCCTTATCTCCCTAGTCTATATTCTAAAATTTCATACCAGTTTTGTCAGGATTCCATAGATAACTGGCCACAAAAACACTAACATTTCACATGAAAGTTATGTTCTGCCAGTTTTTGCTCCAAATAGAGTAAAAGACAAGCATCAGGCACAGGTACTATTCCATGCTAGGACTACCACATATGATACACACTAAGAACTGTTAAGAAGTGACCCTAACAATGCTACTTCTCTCTCTGAACAACCTCCCTAAATTTCCCTTGAAATACAACAGGCCAAAAAAAAAAAATGGCAATGAAAAGGGAAAAGAATCTACTACCCTCAGCAGACTCCTGTAGGCATCTGACACAGTGCCACATCATATCTCCCTTTTCTCCTGACAATCCCTTCAGGCCAGTGTGTGCAAAACTGCTCTCTGACACTTGCTATCGCTATC
Organism: Eidolon dupreanum; assembly: GCA_028627145.1. NCBI lineage: Eukaryota > Metazoa > Chordata > Mammalia > Chiroptera > Pteropodidae > Eidolon > Eidolon dupreanum. The sequence goes on from CM053515.1 coordinate 25,294,083, forward strand.
ATCTTCCAACAACTGAGCCCATTTTATTATTGCGTTAAAGCTGCCAGTCTAAGATTTATCTATCACTCTACATGAAAACCTAATAGCATGTGGTTAGGAATTTTCTTCCTTTTGATGCAGCATTCCTGAAGTGTCAAAAAACATTACAGTGCATAAGCAATATCATCATCTAGACATTCAATTTGTGCTTGCTTAGATGTGAGACAAATTAGATAGAAGGTGAAGAAATAGACAAACTATAGAACAGTTTACCTAAAGTCTAGTTGATATTCCACCAAATATATCATCATCAATGATTACAAGATTTATTATTAAACAAATATATTTCTGTTAAAAACACAAATCTACTGGCTTCCCAAAACAATAATAGTATTTTAAAGATATCACCTTCTAAGTATTTTATGTTAAATTTTAAACACACACACATACATACGCCTCACTTTAAACTAGGGAACTAGAGGAGGAGAGACCCTTCTGGGGGTTAGATAAAACCTATGAAAGGCCAGACTCTTTATTATGATGTTATTAACTAGCATTTAAACTAACTGAATTCCAAAACCTGCTATAAACTGAGATTAAGCATACTACAGATAGCACAGATTGGGAAAGGGAAGGAAAAGATTAAAATTTAGTTTTTGACATGCTAAAGTTGAAATGTTTGTTAGCCATTCAAATAGAGATGACAAGTCCAGGGTAAAGACCTAGGCTAGAAATATAAATTCTGAAGTCATGATCGGTAAATAGAGGTATTTAAAGTCATGAGACTGAATGAGATCACCAAGGGAATGAGGGTAAATAAAGAAACTCACAGAAGCACACTTTTCTCCTACACCAGTCTGAGGAATCTTTTAACAATATCTATCAAATGGCAGTCAACAACAACAAAAAAAACCGATGAGTTTCAAGGGTGGCATCCCCTTAACATCAAAGCCACTTGAGCAAATCATGTTCCATTAGAAAACTACTGAGAATAGGTCAATTTATTCGCAAAAATAATCTGAAACATTATATGTGAAAGAAATTGTTACCAATTAAGAGTGTGCACACACACTGCTTTAGGAAGTGAGGACTACCATGAATCCATCATTCATCACACCTCTGAATATATTCTCCATGCCAAGTAGATGCTGCAGATGGCCCTGTGCTCTATGAGGTCAATAAACTAAACAACCAATGAGAGATCATGGGACAATAAGAAAAGCAGGTTTTAATTTGGGAGGAAATGTACAGCTCATATACTTGAACTGTAACAGCCAAATGTTCAATAAAAAGATAATTATGTAATTTTCTCTATCTTGATAGAGATTTGGATTACAAAGTGTATGCATATCAAAACTCATCAAATAGTACACTTAAAATTTGTACATTTCACTGTATATAATATTTGCCACTAAAAAGTTTAACTCTAGTTAATGACATACATGTCACAGTGTTTAGACGTGCAGTACACAAGTGTTTCTGACTGAAATGCATCAAAACAATAACATAGATTCAGGGATGGAGGAATGTGTGATAAATCAAATATAAAAAATGTTCATCACAGAATCTAATATATATATATATATATATATATATAAAATATATGTGTGTGTGTGTTCATTGTACAATTCTTTCAGCTCTGTATGCAAATTTTCACAATAAAATGTTGGGAGAAAAGGAAAAAAATATAATTACAATTTGTAATTTATGGTATTGGAAAGCTAACACACTATTCCTCTCAACTAGACCTACAGTGTTGCATGGTAGTTATGAAACTTGAATTCTGGAACCAGCCTGGGTTCAAAGTGTAGTACCTCCACTTACTAACTGGGAGACCTTGAACAAGTCATTTAACCTCTATGTCTTAACAGTCCCAAACTCATGCTCTGAAGATTAAATGGAATGCATATAAAAGCCCTTAGAACAATTCTTGGCACACAGTAAGCACTCCAGTGTGAGCTGTTGTTGTTGTTATTGTTGTCATTATCATTACTAAATGTTTTCTAAATAATTTAACAAGTACTATTTTAACTTCCACTATATAAGATGCTAAGGCGATAGGCTTGGCCCTTTCTCTTAGGAGTTTATAATTGAACTGGAGATAAAACTTATAATATTCACAAATAACTAATAAAAGGGAATAAGCCCCAAAATGTGCACTGGATGGTGCCACCTAGATTCCTGATATTCAGAGAACAGGGAGGACACTGAAGCATGCAGTGGAGAAATGAACCTTAAGCTTGGTACAAAAGCACCAGCAGGATTTCGATATGGCATGGTACAGGAGTAGCCAGAGCCACTAATATGACAAATGATACCCACAAGTGCAGCTACTCACGGCTTGTCCAGGGTAGGGTCATATGCCAAGGGGTCTCTGGGACCAGGAAAGGTGCTTAGATTTAACATGGTCAACAACAATGGCCACTCCAAATTTCTGGAGATGGCTGGGATAAGATGATCAAAGAAGTGATTTTAAAAAACATATCCTGGCAATTTTTCTTGTTTTGCTGAGAAAAATGAAACCCATAATTTCAACTATCAGAAAAGGGCTGCTAAGGAAAATGCATAAGGAAAAGGGATTTATTTAAAGGACAGGCAAAGGGTAAAAACCAATAGTCAGATGAGATCAAACAAATGACTCTCTCCAAGAGCTTTGCGCAAGAGAAATGGGCAGTAGGCTGGGGACATGAGTGAAAAGAAGTAAGAAATCAATCACTTACCTGGATGTACTAAATAAAGAGGGCCTCCAAGTTCCCAAGTTAAATTTCAAGTTTTCACTATTAATCTTTGATCTAAAACTATTTTCTGAAAAGATACATAGTTTCTCCATGCATCCATGGTTACAGCTTTCTTTTCAAGTGTCAAGAAGGACTTCCTCTCATGAGTTAGACATGAAAAAGGCAGAACCAGTTTCTACTTTGTAAAGTATGGGGCAAAACTCTTGCTTGGGTCCCATTCACTCTAATAAATTCTATCCCTTTTTCTAATTTTAATCGTGTACTCAAAATTTTTGCAAGACCAGGGAGATATATGTGATCTAAAATCATTTAAAAGTTTTAAACTTTTATGACAATAATATCTAACACCCAAATGTGGTACAAATATTACACAGACATGTAGGAGCACAGTATAGTGACAACCTGTTAATTTTACTTCCTCACATACTACAAAATAATCTTATTATAAGGTCTAATTTGTTACTTTCATATATAAGAGGTTCATTAATGGCTTCACTGTTAGAAACCTCAGTAGAACTGTTCTTTTTGTTAAAAACTATGAGGTATATGGCTGCCAATACAATGTTAATAAAAGACCCAAACCGTTATCTACCTCCCATCTTAACAGAAATTGAAGATGAAGAATGACTTAAGGATTACACTTCGCAACTGCAACAAGTTTCAGAATTTCAGAATCCTTTCATTCCCTAACTTAATTTAACTCTACCATATCTTTAGTCCTTCTCCATAATCAAATACTTTTTCTTTATAAGACTCTTACAGAAATCCTCATAATTATAAGAGCTCTTCAATGTCTCAAATAAAAACATACATTTCTTTTCTTTCCACATTTTCATTACAGCCAAAACTAGCTGATAGATTTCTCCACTTAGGAAAACCATGAAAATTATCAGATGTCCACACTTTTTCCACATGTCCAAACTTTCCCACAAATTTAAGAATTTTACATTTTTATTTACTTTTATTTATTTCCTTACCAAAGTAAGGAAAAACCTAGAAATCAACTCTTGTTGCTTTTTCCAGCTTTTTACAAGAAGAAAAGAGACATGCTTTCACCTCTGCTGAGAGTAAGAGAGTAGAGAGAGACTTGTCTCACCTATCAAACACTATATGGAAGCGTGGGTTCCCTACACACCTCAGGCCAAGTGTCCACAACTAAGAACACTAGTAAAACAGTATCATAACCTTTAAAATAAAAGGGGAGGGATAAAAACTCAACAAGATGAAAATTCTTAGGAAACAGGCAAAAAAAATGTTTGCCAGTATGTATTGGATTTTCTGTCACTGCTTTGAAAGGGCTTCTACTGATAAATCTGCAATTTCCTGCATCTACAATAATATTTATATACAGAAACAATAAAAGCTGGCTTGTACTGGCCGTTTTTATTTGATTAGAAAAAGAACCTCTCACTTTAGTAGGTGCAGAGTCACATTCAATGTTTGCATTCAGGAACTTGTATATCCATAAATAAATTGCAAATATCCATACAAATTCTGCAGATGTGTGTAAAAATAAAAACAAATATTCTTAAAACTATTTATGAGTATAGAAATGCAGATGTAATGTCAATGAGAATTGTGAAAGGAAAGGAGTGCTATAGAAGGAAAGGCTCTGAAAACCTTCACTAAACCAGCTCCATGACTAGACTTCTTGCTCCACCCATCCAGGTCAAAAAATTTTGATCCTAAACGATTAAAACGGCTTTTTTGAAAAACATTTATATAAAACCTAAAATCTCAAAGTCAGGCAATTAATTACTACCTTGTATTCAATCATGTAATTTTTGCAAAGGAATCTGTATTTGAATATGTCAATTTACATGAAAACTCTCATTTGGAATATAAAAATTCTTTCCTAGATCCACTGAGTTATACACTTTTTTTTTTTTTGGTATTACTTTTGCATGTGTTTCATACACACACAAAGCCACGGCATATTCCTTTTCAACAATTTTATTCAATTCTTAAGCAAGAACTAGGAAGTATGCCTTTGTTGTACAGGTGTGTTATACAGGTATGGAGGAGTTAAGATTTCCCTTCTAAAGAGTAATCAACTAACGGAGGCTTTTAAGATTCAAATAGTCACTATTACTGTCAGAAATTCCCAACATAATAAAACTAATTGAGCACACTGTGAATATAGGAAATGTTCTATCATTTACCCATAAGCATTTCTAAGGCCAAAAGAAAAATCTGTTAGTGCTGAAATACAACTAAGTTTAGAGCAATTTCTCAATTTAAACTAAAGCAAATATTTGCTAGTATAACTTAATATGTGACAAAGTAGTATTTCAATTCAGTAAGGGAAAAAATGATGGTTTATTAGTAAATAGTACAGATATAAATTCCTATCCAATTGGAAGAAATATAAAGTTGTAGCACTTACCTCACACCAATCAGATGAAAGAATATGATATAGTGAATTTGCACATCAGTTTAGCTAGTTTGAAACTTTATTTCCCAGAATTTCCTTCCTTGCATATTTCCAGGTTAATCTGGACCACATGAGATTTGGAAGGTGGAAATGAAGTCAGCAACAATCTTTTTCAATCTGAGAAGGTAGGTACAGCTACAAGATGCTACTGCTCCAAAGTCACAAACATTGCTGCTTTTCTGTTGGATCACTCTGTTAGCATGGGGCAACGACCAAAACCACAACTGCTATAGGATTTTCATCTTCAGCTTTTGACCTGGTCAAGTGCATATTTAAATCTGTGATAAAAGGAGTCATCATCTTCCTCGGGAAACTTCTACCATCACTGTTGGAGGCCTGGCTGCAGTTAAGAAGCCAAAAGGAATTCCAGACTGTTTTTATGGGGTCCAGTTCATGTTCCAGAATAAATAACCCTGCTTCATATGTAACATTTTCTCTTACTGACTGCATGCCCTGCTAACTTCGGGTCCCAGCACCAGATACAAAAGTAACAGCCTCACATAAACTGTTTAATCTGTTTCTATGATTGCATAATGTCAAACAGCTAAAATAAATCCCTTATGTATCTTTCGTAATTGCTCTGCTTCTGTGATTGAACCCTGAGTGACACAAAGATATATGTGTAAGTAATCTAAGGTGAAGAAGGCATTTTTACACCAAATAGGAAATCCCCTAGTCATAAAACAAAAGATAAACACATATTTATGAAAATAAAAAAACTTAAATATGGTGAAAAGAAAAAGAAAAGCCATATGTAAAGTCAAGAGACAAATGACTTACTTAGAATATATGCAATGCAGATGGCAGATATTAGGTTAATAGCTATAATATATGAAGAGCTCCAGCCCCCTTCCCCACAAAAAAGATATACAAGCCATTAGAAAAATGAGCACAGGTATGAATAGACAATTCATAGAAGAGTAAATCCAATCACTAGACAAGTATATAAGAAGATTATCTGAATTGAAAAGTGGTCACGGATATTCAAATTAAAGTAATAATGAGCTATTACTTCGTATCTATCAGATTAGAAAAATTAACACCTGTCAGGATATAAAGAAAAGGCTATTTTCTGATACTGGTGGTAGAACTGCAACTAATTTAGCCTTTTTTGGAAAATAATCTCCCAACATCCATTCGAATAAAAATATATATGTACCATTCAACCCTGTAATTCCATAGAAATAAAATCCAGAGTCTATCTCATAGAACTGAAACACAAACACAGGTAACTGCAACATTGTTCATAGTGCTTAAAAATATTTTAAAGCAAATGCTTGCAGAAAGAGGGGCGTTGTCGAATAATTGATAGTATATGCACATCATGAAATATTACTCAGCAATTAAAAGATTAGAGGTAAACCAGAAGAACTGAAAGGATCTTAATAAGGTATTGTTAAACAATAAGATACGGGTTTGTAAATGTAATCCCACTTCGATCAAGCAAACACCTATGCAAAAAAATCTAATGGGGATGGGGGGTGGAGATTGGTGATCTATTATATAAGCAGAGGAAAGCATGGAGATACTCATATCAGACTGCTAATACCGGTTCCTTAGGAGAGGAAGATATAAGATAGGGGAAAGTTCTGAGTGGAAGGAGAGGGAAAAGGAGGAAATAAGAAGACTCAGCATGGATATATATCCCACTTATGGAAAAGCTGTGGGTATGTATGTGAGTGAATTTAAAGGGAGAAAAATCTTTGCCTATATACATTTTTATATCACATAGTTGTATTTATTACAAGTGAAGCCTAATTTCTTGTGATTACAATATTTTAAAAGGCAATAAAGGCTTCTAGGAAGGAACTATAATTGAACTATAGTGGTATCAATTTCACTGGGTCTTAGAAAGTGACAATCATGTAAAAAGAAAAAGAAGCAAAAAATGGAAGAAAAATGAAGGCAGTGGAAAAGAGGATGTACAGTAGATAAGAGGTTGGAATCACTGTCCTAGAACGCTGCTCGAAGAAGTGAAAGAAAGTACCTCCCTAAGCTGAGCCTGGAAGCAGGAAATGGTGATATGGGTGGAGGAGATTTGGCTATTGGCCCACAGTCTCACGTGCAAGGCTTATATGCATGGAATGTACTAGAGCACTACTAAAAACATTGAAATATTACACACACACACACTCACTCACTCAACTCACTCAGCTTAAAAGGTTAATGTCAAGCCTAGTAGAGGCCTCCAGGATTCTGCTCCAGCACTCTAGCACTACTGACTGGGTAGCATCCATGTTAACCAGATGTACATATACTGAATATCTCCCCTGCATATATAGGCAGAAATCATTTATCCCCACAATGACATCATCATAATCCACCTTTGCCCACAGGCAATGCAGCATCATTTGCCTTGAAGATCAGCTGTCATGATCGAGGAGACAACCTCCAGAGGATATGAGGCCAAGAGCCACAGAAGCCGTGGGGTCAGAGATCAGGCACAACAGTTCCCAAAAGGATAGGGAAAAAAAGTTCAGGAGCCCAATAAATAAAACAAGGCAATGTGGGCTCTCCTCTCCTGATTATTATCTATGATATGCTCTAAGACAGAATATTTTGTGAAATTACCTTAACCCTGAACTTCTCAAGCATATATCACTGGCAACAATACATTGTATATTTTTTTACTGACCCAAAGAAAAGAGTACTTTTTGTTTATTGGACAGTCTTCTTTTTTCCTAGAGCATAACATGCCAGTTTCTATCATGGCTTCAGATAATGCTCAATAGCCCCTAAACTAAATGTAAAAGTTCTCTGTGCATGGCTAAAGTTAAAGGTCCAGTATTAGAAAGCAGAAACTACTATAAATCACCAAAAAATGATTAGGATTTGTTGGGGGTTTCTTAAATTTTTATAGTAGCAATTGATAAATTTTAAATCTGTAGAGGTACCACCCTCAAACCAAAAAAGTATCACTTAAAATTAAGAAAACAAATGAAGGTTTTCTGGACAAGAACCAGGGGCAGGAGTTAAAGACCATAAAAACTGTCAGATATGCAAAAGTGAAAAAGACTAGTGAAATAATAAAATCTTCAAAGTTATTACAGTGAATGAAGACTACTTTATCTATGATAAAGGTAATAAATTATGAAGTGTAAAGAGATCTGACACTCATGCCTACTGGCTATGTAGATAATACACTAAGGTGTGCTATTATTAAGTAATTATTTGTTAAACAGAAGTAACCTCAATGTCATACAGAATAGTCAATAACAGAGCAACTAATAAGTAACCTAAGGCTACTCAATCTGACTTGGATGAGAAGCAATTCAGACATGAAACAAGACATAATGATTACATTTCAGACCTGTGAAGACTTCACTGCAAGAGGGGACTATATAACCTGATGTCACAGAAGAGAGAACAGGAATAGAGGTCTCTAAGACTAAATGTCTAAGAAGAAAGTGGGAAAGCAAAGGCAGACAGGAAACAGCATCATAGGAGTAAAAGAGAATGCACAAGGTTTTGGCCAAAGGAGGGGGATGTAGAATGATATTTGGGCCATAAGAGCAAGGTATACATAATATTTAGGAAAACACTTTTAAAAGAGAAAAACAGAATAAGTCTGAAAATTATCTTAGTAAAGCCTGTTTTACAATCAAGTAACTCTCAATACAGACAGACACATGTAATCTTTAACACGTATGTGTATGTTTGTGTGCGTGCTCGAGTGTATCTATATAAAATATTTCTGGAAGGAGCTATAACAAACTGTAAGGAGAGAAACTAGGTGGCCAGATAATAGGAATAAGAAGGGAATTTATATACACTCACTATATACTCTTTTATGCCCTTTTAATTTTGAACTATATATTACCTGTTCTAAGAATTTACAAAATTTATTAAGTATTAAGAAATAAAGCAGCCATAGGATCTCAGCTCAACAATAGAGACCTATTTCAAAACAAACCTATGAAAGCCAACATATGAAACATGTTCCCATTACTCCTAGCTTTAGTATTATTTCTAAAGCAACTAACCATTAATCTGATGAGCAAGTTCACAGATAACATCTGTATGTAACTCTGTTCACAGCGCCTAAGTGAAGAGTGATGATGCCAGCCAGCCCACATGTCTCACTTCTAAGTCTGCCAGATTTAACTATAAAGATTTTTCCTAATAAAATTTTCCTCTTCAGCCATTTCAGAGCTCTAAAGAGAAAGACTGTAACATGAAAGGGACAGAAACCTACTAGACCTCACACTACCTATTTTCAAGTGTCTTTTTATACTACATAGACAAAGCCTAAACTTACTGTTTTGGGCTAATTATTAACCGGCTCTAGGGTATATAAACTCTCTTAAACAATAAGCTAGTAGGTTTATTAATAAGACCAGAATAAATCTTACTCAAATACTACTTTCCTCTAGTGCTAGAAAAATGTTTTAATAAACTAGAAAGAAAATATAAATACAACTTGTAGAAAATGAATGAGAAAAGAAACTATACAGGTAGTTATAGTATTCAAATCAAAAAAATCTATTTCAAATACAGTCATCAAATAAATCCAAAATGAGCGGGAAAGAATGGAGATTTTATACAGAGATGCCTACACAAAACTTAATTGAGAGAACTAACATCGACGATAAGAGCCTCCCTTCCACATGCCAGGTAACTGAGAATTAACCATAAAGAAATATACCAGACCCAAGCAAAATGTATATTTTAATAATAAAGAGAACATATTATGAATCTGGGAATAAGGCCACCAACTTCAAGCAAGACTGTTAAGACAAACGGAGAGCAATAAAATAACCTCAGCCAGCCAGCAGAGATACACTTGCTAAAAATTAATATAGTCTTTAGACATTATTATCTGAATGCACATAAAAAAGGGAAAGTATGCCATATGTATTTGACCATTCATGAAAGAGGAGAGATAAGGGGAGGGAGAGAAGGAATGCAATTATTTCACTCAGTGGAATGAGAAATGCTCCTACTCTAAGAAACCAATGGATAGCAGAACACCTTAAAATATAAAAACAGAGATCCTGAAGTTTTAAACTATTCAAAATACTGAAATTTGTTAGCAATAGAAGTGGTAATAGTAGCAGTAGTATTAACAGCATGGGCTGCTTTCTACCCTCCCGACCATGCTGTGTACCTATAACACACTATCATCATCCCCAACTCCATGTTGAGGCAACTGAGACTTAGGGGAATTTAGGTAATTATTCATGCTTAGTACAGCTTTCAAGAGCTAGAACAATGTCACTCCACAGAAAATCCCTTCGATGAGAAATTAATCTTAATACCAACTATCTATACATAGTAGTAATATGTAATTCAAATCTCTCTGGAGGGAAAACAAAGCTTCAAATTAGGTAGAGTTTACCACCTTAGCAGCGGAGTCACTAAATCCCAGCTAAGCAAAGAGAATTTTAAAGATACAGAGGAGCCACTTGATTTACCTCTGGAAATGTAGGTAAAAGTAACCACCTCGGATAACTTCACAACTAATGAGAGATGTACTGCCTATAAAATCTGTTATTTGCAGCTTCTACATTCAACTCCTCAGTCTCAAATAAAGAAACACCAACTTCATTAGTACCAAGCTCCAAGCAGCAGTAATAGAACAAATATTTTCTTTCTCTAAGTCCCTATAAATCTACTTGGGGCAGCAAAGTATGCTCCATCACCCAGAATATCAATTTAGAGAGAGATTCCCTCCCCAAAATAGACTTCACAACCACCTGCCCACACTGATCTGAGTGTGACTGTCTACCAAAACACATCTTTCTTACTTCCTGACATAGTACTTAAAATTTCCCATCAGGCTTCTCTTTGAGAATTTAAAAAAAAAAAAAGAAAGAAAAGAAAAGAATGCAAATACCACAAATAAAGCAATGGTAAAAAGTCAGGGAAAAGAGTAATACCTGACTTTTTCAACTGACACTTTGACTAAGAAATTATGACAGCTAAAAAAGAAATGTTTTCAGTTTTCCCCCTTGTTGCAGAAAAAGCTTAAGAAGAATTTCAGAAATCCCTTCTCTCATATGAGTTTGTTTTTGGTGCCTTTTACAGTTTTGGTATGGTAGCAAGCACTGGTAGATAAATGGAACTGACTACATAGCAAACAAACATTAACGGGAAAACCCTGGAAAGAAGTCATTATGGTTTATGTGACCCCTTGTTTGTAGCTGTAATTTTATTTTATGTACACAGATTGGAGTAAGACTTACTTTCTGCTCATAAGGTTGTCACTGGCTTCTATGATGGAATTGAACAAAACCTCAAGATCACTGAAAACTATGAGGAGGCTGTCAACTCTAACCTACATTTTTCACCAGAGAAAAGGTCAGCAGACCCTTGGGTTCACCAAAAATTGGTAGATTTGCAGCTTAGCTCTGCTGGGCAGCAGTAAATTCTATAGCACCAGCCATGCGAGTCTGGTAGGTGCATCACAAAGACAAGGAAAAGCCTGTGTAAGGTGAACTGAAATCCATGCTGCTGAGCTACAAGTATTAATCACAAAAGTAAAAAGAGCAAAAATCTATTGTAGGTAAACAAAGAAATTAATGTTGCTTAAAATAAGCCAATTCACTTACAACCTCTACTATATCTTTGTTGCAATTCCTTCAAATGCAAGTGGGCCTAGAATATAACTATGAGATACTGCTATATATTTATGAGCACTATTATTTCAACACAAATCCAATACATTCCTGACCACAATAAAATCTAAAAAGACTATATGATATAAAAGCTGATTCCTTTCCATGGTTATTACAAATTCCAGGTAATCATATGCAGAATCTCCAAGTAAAAAAAGTATTTTTAAATGTGATCATTTAAAGACCAACAATATGCATATTGTATAGATCCTACCACTTTTTCAGAGACAAAATAAAAATGAAAAATAGCTTAAAATGATACAAGTTCTATATCTGACTTGAGTTTTTAAACTACTTTTGATTCAACAACCCTTAACATGACATAGTCATAATTTAAATGAAACAGCCACAGAAAATTACAGGCCATTAATCTGTTAAGTACAAAGCCAGGAGATTAAAGAGGCCAACTTTGTGCACAATGTAGGCTTTTAATGTAGCCAGTTATTCTGATGGCAATAACAGACATGGGCCTCATTTCAAAATGAGAACATTCTTTACTTCATATAAGATAAATTGCCTTGACTCTTATAGGAAGTATAATTTAAAATATTCAGCACATCATTAGCATACATACATGTGAAACAACATGTGATATTTTTAAACAGCTTTGTTAAGATAATTCATATACCGTTTACCCAATAAAGTACACAATTCAATGTTTTTTAGTATATTCAAAGGTATGTGCAACCACTACCATTAGAACATTTCCATTATCTCAAAAAGCAACCCTGTACCCTTTAGCTATCATATCTTTGCATATAAATATTTAAGTGCTAAATTTTAAATATCCAGGACATGTTGAACATACTTGATTATAAGTTGAAAAGCTCTAAATCTGTTGTCTTCTTTTTAAAATTAATTTTCAGTATTCAGTTTAAATTTGTTTCTTATACCTCCAGTATCACAAAATTTATCTATTCTCTTTGACGGCTTTTCAGAAAACTCCTATTTGTGAAAAAGGATACAAAGGCAATCAAAACTCTAGAGTACACCCCCTCACACATATGAATGCATTGCTTTTTAGCACTTACCCATAAACACTTTTTTAAGATACATAAAATCAAAGCTCATAAACTTTTTAAAATGTTTTTAATGTTACATACATGGCAAATACAAACCCTCATTCTGTGGCACATGCCTTTTTCTGGGTTTAGAAAAGTAGAAACAGGCTCCTTATCCAACTGTGCTGAACTTAACAGGGCCTTAGACATGCTCTTCCTCCACCCACATTAAATATATACCGCCTAAAACTGTTGATTCACCGGATTCTCAGCTGCCAAAGAAAGTAGTCTAGCTTAGTGTTTGACATTTCCTTTTGGCAGTCATTAGCCTTAATGTGTCACTGTCTAGAGGCTAAATGGAATAGTTTCATTCCTTTCTACTTTAGCAGGTTTTCTTGGGCCTGAAGAAATGTATCAAAGGCTAAATCCACCCTACAAGAAAGCTGCCAATTGAAGAAGTTATAATATAAAAATAATAATATGATCAAAACACCTCTCTCCACAAAACCCTTTTCACTAGGGTATGAGCAGTAACTTTATACACATAAGCAAATTAAAGAAGAAAAAGAAAACATTTCCCAAGACCTCTGGCAATGTCAGTTACTCAGCAACAGGAGGAAAGAGGACTGTTTTTAGCCAGTAGTCTTCTTTGTAAAATGGTTCTTCATTCTCACCAAGACAAGAGGTTTGTCAACCCCTGCAGCACATTAATTTCTTATTCTAAATCTATTAGTTTCTCCCTTTGCCCACTCCTCAATGCCAATCAATGCCAATTCTATCTTTCTGGCTTTGTATATCCTATTTAACATAGTTTTACACTTGCTCCAATGCTTTATAATAAAACAATTTCATTTATCCTTCTTTTTTAAATCTCCATTGTACTAGTATTATCTCTTCCAAGCCAGATCTCCTCATTCTTATTTTTGCCCACAAAAACAGCACCAAAAAAGGAAAAACAGAAAAAGACAATAGTGGATAGTATGCTTATATTCAAACGAGGCTTCTCTAGCTATAGGCCATGTCTTAATAACAGCAAAAGTAAGAATCTGAAATCATGCTGGCTAACAAAATAGTGTTTAAGACACCTAAAAATGTGTTTAGACAACTTTTCAATAGGAAACCTGCAGAAGACAAGTCGTGCCCTCCCCCAAAGCCCTAATTACTGCCATTTATTAAATTCCATTCAATCAAAGTTTAGTTAACAACAATGTAACCTTTAGTACTAAATTACATAATAGTCCAGTAGATAAGAAGCAAAAGGTTTCTTACTATATGCATGATAGAGCTTTAAAAATATGACTCAGGACAGAAAGGGTTCTGATAATGCTTGAGGGATTGGACTACAGAATGTCTAGGTGATCAAACAATGACCATTTTGACCTTACAAAGTACTTACTATAAATTTAAGAAGATTCTGCATCATTCAATGGCTATACTAGCTACACTCTTTTTGGAGAAACAAAGAATTCAAATCCAATCTAGTGACAAAAGGTTTTTTACTTCAAGGACACAAGTCCACAATAAACCAAGCAGAGCTGGGCAAACGACTTTAGGAGAAGCCAAACAGGATGCCTAGAATCCCCTCCTTAGCTAGTTGCACCATTCTCTGATCTCAAATACCCGACCCATTCTTACCCTCTATGCTGCCTAATTTGTAGCTGCTGCTCATCCACAAATTCACTTTGCCATGACCCCTCATGACACTGACTCCACTTGGCATCATTTCCTGCTTCAATTCCCATTTACTAACTGCATCATTTTCCCACTATTTCCCCATACAAATTCCCAAGAGAATATAATTAGCCTAAGAGACATCATCATTGGTCAGCCTATGAACAAAGGATTGAGAAGAGAGCATGATGAGATAAAACAAGGCCTTTCTGAAGCTGCAAGACACAAATCCTCCTAGAAGGGCTGTAAACATGACAAGAACTTTGCCTTTAAACATCTAACATACTGACACCTATTCAAATAACCACAATGATAATAAAAATTATCTTTTTAAAACATTTTATTATGGGACTTTACAAACATATCCAAAAGGACCGAGAATTGTATATGAATTTCCTTATGCAACATTATCAAGCTTTAACAACCATCAATTTTCTGCTTTCTTGTTTCATTTATCACCTGTTAGTTTTTTTGCTGGAATATTTTTAAATAAATCTAAGACACTGTGTCATCTCATAAGGCATTCTCTTCTATGTACCATTCCTCATAAATCTATGTTTGTATCTAGATGTTCAAATCTTGTCAAATCTCGAGGATTAGAAGAACTGCCTATACTAAAAACCTCAAACCAAAAACAGTAACTAACGTTCATCATCAGAACCCTAATATTAATGTAATTCTTGACTGATTTTAAGAAAATGGCTTGATTGGTTTTAAGAAAGTGGCTAACTTTGCACTGGCTGGGAAAACCTAGTCAAAAAGAATAGTTAGATTTAGTTTCTAGAATGTGCCAAATAAGAGCTAGCAAACTGGAGTCAGTTTTTAAAAACACTGTGACTAGAAATTTCAGTTTTAAAATTAGATTTTTTTCTGAATGTTACAAAATTTAATATTGCTTTGAAAAAGAAAAATCCAACGACTGTCTTCCTAAAGCTTTGAGTCCATTTCCTCAATTAAGAAATTTTAATAGTCTAAGAAAAATGAGCTTTGAAAAGGTGAGGGGGGCAATGGGATCATTTATCACAACAGAAATCATTAAATAAGGGTAAATATGAACAACCAACTTTTAAAAACCAAACAATTTTCCCATATATAATGGCTTTATCTATTTTTCACCAATAATACAGAATCTTAAACACAACATAAACAAGTGTTCTGCTTCCCAGCAACGAATATATTTATTATTATTAGCTTTAAAGATTATAATTGAATATCACTGGTCAAATATTTACGATTTTTATTATAAAAGATTTCAGGTTACTTTATATCAGGTAATAATAAGCAATGTACATATAGACACAAGAACAAGTACAAGAAAAAACAAATATTTTCATACCTAGAAGTTTCATATTTGAATCTACAAAACCAATAATTCTCTCTCAAAGAAGGGGAAAGTAACTCAGGACAAGTATGCTCTGGAGTTAAATTTAAAGGACAATTAGCAAGGAAGTCTTGAAATAAGATGCCACACTGCATTCTCTTTGGTATACTATTACAAACAGCAAATTACAAAACCAAAAGTTAGAATATCTGCAACCGGAATAAAATCAGGACAATCATTTCAACATATCTTAAAATAATACTTGAAAGACAATTTACTGCCCACTTTTGTTTCTGCATAAAGGACACGTCTTCCTTATAGTATGTCTTTCTAATTCATGCCATTACAAAAAGGTCCTAACGCCATTTTCAGTGAATGACCAAACAAAATCAGTTCTCAGCAGTCTTTGGTTTTAAATATCCAATTTCCCACTTTAAAATAAGCTATTTAGTGACTATCAAGTACTTACTTAGCAGTCATCACATGTGAACACAGATTCACCCAAATAAAAAGAATAAGAACATTCGGAGAAGAAAAATATCACATTCTACAAATTTACACTCCTCTATTTTTATATTATGACTAAGAAATATTTTAAAAAGTAACTTTGAGGAGAGCAGCCTTGAAATCAGAGAAGAGGAAATTTCCTAGCAGACAAGACAATCTACCTGTCTCTAACAAGAAGTTTGGAAACTCACTGATTTTTTATTTACTACCTTAAGTCCTCTAAAATACCTAATTAAAAATTAAGATCAATGGATATAAAATATTAGGGCAGAATATTATGATTGATAAACTTTTACATTTTGCTTCATATGGGCATTCTATTGTAAAATAAACAACTTCCCTAAACACGTAATTTGCTACATTTAAGCAATTACAACATTTTAAATGAATCGATTTCTTATCATCAACACATGACAACCTTGCCAAAAGTAAAGCCTATTCCTTGGGCCAAAAAGAATAAATGAGGAAGAAGAAAGTGCACTATATTTCCTAATACCAACTTGCACACGTATATAGCAGTTGATAATTCCACATCGAACATGGTACCCCCCCCCCACTCCAAATGAGGAAAAATACCCTTGTCAGCTGTGATAAGATGCTTGAACTACAAGATCTTGCAGGCTGGTGGTGAGGACTGTCAATTTAGGTCTTTGCTACAAGCACAGGACAAGGAATGGCACAAAGCCAAAAAAAAAAAAAAAAAAAAAAACCCTGCAGCAAGAGACGGGAAAGCAGCCTTAGTTTCTGCCTATCCAGACTGCCATTCACCTTGTTCCTGGCTACATTTCATTTTCTGCTCTTTTGCTTCAAAGCATTTTGATATTTTTTGCAAAACCACCACCCATTACCTCACTGTCATCATTTTACTTGGTCTTGTTGAGTGGTGCTCTGTGCCTTTTAAAAAGGTCAGGTAGAGGGGCAGCTATTACTGACCCCATTTTACAGTTGAGAAAGCGGCACTGAGAAAGCAGAAAGGTTACTTAGTCAAGCTTTAATTAGGCCTATTCTATGGAAGCATCACCTATTCTCCATCTTCCATGGCATCACATGTGAAAAGCACCAGCAGGAGTAGCTCTGGACTGAAAATCAGAAACTTCAGCTCTAGTCTCAAGTGTTCTTAGCTATGATCATGGCCAAGTTACTTCTCTAGTTTTAGGCTATTGGGAAAATGGACAGTTAGATTTTAGTTCTGGTTAAGATAGAGGTAAACATATTCTACCCTGTCTATCCCACTGCATGTAACTACGGACAGAAATGAAATAAGAAAAAGCCAAATCCACAATTATAGTTGAAAAGTACAACACTACTCTCTCAGTAATCACCAAAACAAGCAGACCATACATAAATAAATAAGATATGAACTGCATCAACACAAAAAATATATATTCTTTTCAAGTGCAGATAGAACATTCACAAAGGTAGCACTGGGTCATACAACAAACTTCAATAAACAAAATAACTGGAACCATGCAAAGTATGTTCTCTGACAACACTGATTTCAAATTAAAACTAGAAATCAGTAATAAAGACATAAGAAAATCTCCAAATACTTTAAAATTAAGCAACATACTTCCAAATAATCCACTGGTCTCAAGGAAAATTTAAACATTTTGACAAAAATGAAAATACAACATATCAAAGTTTATGAGATGCAGACAAAGCAAGACTTATATGGAAATCCACCCTGAATCTTTACATTTAAAAAGAGGAACAGTCTCAAACCAATAACCTAAGTTCCCACTTCAAGAAACTAGAAAAGGAAGAAAATAAACCCAAAAGAAACACAAGAAAGGAAATAACAAAGGGCAGAAATCAGTGAAGTTGAAAATAGGAGAAAAAAAAATATCAATGAAACCAAAATCTGGTTCTTTCAAAAAAATCTAAAGAATTGATAAACCTGAAGCCAGACTGACAAAGGAAAAAAAGGGAGCTGATACAAATTACTAACATTACAAATGAATTAGAGAATATGGCTACAGAACCCTCCACAAATATTAGGATAATAAGTGAATGCTACAAACATTTCTTTGCATGTAAAATTTAACTAACTGGATAAAATGAACCTATTCCTTAAAAACCACAAACTTCCAAATTTTATAGGGGAAACAGATAACCTAAACAATCTTATAGCTGTTAAAGGAATTGAATTTGTAATTTAAAACCTTTGAAAAAATTAGTTGGCCAGACTAGATTTAGGCTCAACAAACTTCTGAAAAGGGCCAGACAGCAAATATTTCAGGCTTTCGGGTCCATCTGGTCTCTGTCACAACTACTCAACTATTCCATTATAGTGGAAAAGCAGCCATAGGTGGTAAGTCAACAAAATGGCCCTGGCTGTGTTCCAATAAAACTTCTATGTACCAAAATAGGTAGCAGGGCAGACTTGACCTGAGAACTATAATTTGTCAACCCCATGCACTAGATAACTAATATCATTTCCATATTCTAAATTTTACAATTCTATACTTCCATGGTCAAAAATCACTTTGATATGTAGCTCAAGAAAAGGATAATACAAATACTTTCACAGAAGTAACTGTTTTGATCAAGACTTGCTAGAAATGTACACTACGGTATACAAATAAAAAATACAACTCACCACTTCAAACTAGCCTTGAATGAATGTTACCTCAAAAAGATGATTCAAGACCTTACTGAGATGAAAAATTTTCAATTTTCCCATTTTAATAGAGCTCTGAAAACACACTGTATGATTATAAACAAAATTTAAAAATCCAAGCAAGACATATAAAACTAAGGGTCTAAGTTTATTTTGAAATTCGGTATCGTTATGGCCATAAGAAGCTGTCAAAAATGTGGGGAAAATATAGAAGAAAATTTATATTGTTTATCATACTATCACCTAGTGATAATTACTAATATTATGATATATTTAGAGGTTATTACCTTTTAATCTAGAAACATTCTTTATATATGAAATCTTCAAGTCTGCCTGACATCTAATGATCAGAAAGTAATACCAAGGAGAGTCTAACAGCAATCTTATGGAGGCTAAAACCCTATCCATCTGCAGCCTGACATTGGGCAGGTTTCCATGTCTGCTCCATCATCCTGATTTCAAAAGACCACTCCATTATTGCTCCATAAGGCCAGCACCATTTCATCTAATATATAAACATGCATCTTTTTGCATATAAAAGGTTAAGAACTTGCCTGTTAAATATTGCAATTCATAATGCTAGAGTAGCATACATAGGAAGTACCTTTTACAAAGCAATACAAAATATATGTGGTAAGATGTCTTCTTCAGAGTTAAGGTCTTTTAAACCTTTCATCCATAAAATCACACCTTAATTTTTGACAAATAAGGTTTTCAAATTAAATAAATGCTGCTGTCAGGAGACGCAAGTCCTACATATGCTCAGATTTGCATTCAATGCAACATCTATTTATATATAAAATCTCCCAAATGTGCTAGGCAGATCACAGAAAAGCTTACACTAACCAATAAAATCATATTGAAGCAAAGCTACAGAACTATAGGGAAAGGGGAGAAGGGAGGAGGAAAAATATAAAAAAATAAAATATTTTAAAAAAAGCTACAGAACTATGGACTAGCAATACAGGTGTCTACTGCAAGAAAACCACGGGTTCAAACAAAGATGAAAATCACAGCATACTGTGAAACAAAACTCAGCTACTGTAGTTAACATCCACGACATGCAAGTTAACTGCAGAGGGTCTAGCATGAGAGGATACAGTAAAAAGCTTTCCCATCCTGCTCACTTCAAGCATCTATAACAGACACAGGTCTACCTAAGCATGGAATATTTAATTTCAGAACAGTTATTTACAAAAGTTATACAGTAGAAAACTCCTGACCATTAAAGTTTATGATATAAAATCATATTTGCTGACTTGAAAGGATGTTCAATGATAAAAGTATTAAGAGCTCAGACTTTCAGGTCAGAGGAATCTGAGTTCAAATGTCAGCCATATATATACACATGTATTTTTAAGTAAATAACTGGACAAAGGTTATTATGGGAGTAAAAGAGTTAATTATGTATGTCATATCACAACAGCTGGCATATGGTAAGCAGTGTAATACTACAGATAATATTTGTTAAAAAAAAAAAAAAGAGAAACAGTAAGAAAAGATGTGTGTATACATATACACATACCTAGCATATAGTCTGTAATGCTATACACTAAAAATAGATGGTAGAATTACAGGTGAGATACATAATGAACACAGAACTCCCATAATTAGATAAATATTAACCTATTCTAATTTTTAAGTAAGAAAATGCAGCTAGAAAATCATGCAGTAACAAGTTCTCAGCGGAGTCCTTCCAAGGCTGGGAAACTCTGGCTATCCTAAAGTGATTCCAGGAAAGCATTTACAAAACTGAGATTAGCATCTAAATTAAGTGCTTCCCTTCATTATAATAACAATATATCTTTGAAAGTGAACATTAACTGCATTCTCTTCATACATTCTACATCAAACTATTATCCAAATCAAATAAAATTTTGTGCCTGATATATTAACATAATGAAACTCCTCAAATACATGCTTGGTACAATACAAAAAATGTCCAGTTATTACATTCCTCTTTTAGGATTCTTCAACCACTGCATCCATTGTTTAGGGGCAAGAGCAAAGATAAAATTTATCTTTACACACCATCATCCTCACCAGGTTCTAAGTTGTACCAATTTTCTTCTGCCCAGAACTATAGTTTTAGGTATAGAAAATATAAGCTATATGTATGGATTACTGTACCATTCTGGACAGTCAAAGAAGAAGCTGATACTAAACTCTTACCTACTCACCTTAGCTGGTTACCCAACAGTCAGAACTAGCCAAGAGAAATATGATGCAAGCCAGAAATAAACTCACTCAACACACACACACACACACACACACACACACACACACACACACACACACACTCATTCTCATTCTCTCTCTCTCTCTCTCTCTCTCTATATATATATATATATATATATAAAATATACATAAAATTTTAATTTTTCAAGTAGCCCCAAATTTTTTTAAAAGGTAAAATTAAGTGTAAGTATAGATCTTATTTAACTTAGTATATCCAAAATATTATCAATAAGGTATCATTGACATTTTATATCCTTTTCATATACTAAGTCTTTGAAGTCTGATGCATAGTTTACACTTACAGCACATCTTCATTTGGACTAGTGAAATTTCAAGCACTCGATAGCCAAATACAGTTACTGGCTACCACACGGGATGATACGAGCTAGAGCTACTCAAGCCCAAGGTGTGTGCTGCTTCTTACCCATTACAAGCCGTAACTCTAGTCAGTCAACACACAACCATGAACTGCTGGGCAAGACTGTTCAGGCCAAAACTAAATGGAATTCATTTCAAAGATTGAGGGTCTTCTATGTTTCAGATACAGTGTTAAATGTTTTCAGTTTGGGTTATTTTTTTGGGGGGGAGGGGTTATTTGATTTTTGAAGGGTAAGGGGTTGGAGGTGAATGTGGTAACAGAGACAAAAAAGTTTGGTCCCAATAAATTCTACCACTGGAAAAACAACAAAGGAAGAAAGAAAGCATTATTAAGGATCAGCATATCCCTCAGCAGAACGAAGAGTGTAAAGAATTCGGCTGTATAAAGTACAGCGCTCTTCAGGAGGTTTTTCATTGGCACTGAAATAACTTCAGAGAACATTATAACCCATAACTGAGCTCCAAAGTCGGCTACATATTTAAGGAACAAAAATTTTAACCCAGCAGTTTGTTTTAATCCATTAGCCTAATAGTTTGAACCCTAGTTGTATATTTTGTTTATATGCAGAGAACATTAAAACAGTCAAACTATTTTAAAATTAAAAAACACTACATAAAAGAAAGGAAAAAAGAACTGGACATACATATCCCTAAATGTTAACAGTTACAGTGATTTAGTAATTTAATGTACATGTATGACTTTCAATTATCAAAATACAGACAAAGTGGCAATAACTTTTTTCCAATCCAATTACATTTCCTTTTAATGTCAATCCATTTACTTTTAAACCTTTTCGGATTACGACACCCATCCAAGCTGTTTTACTTTCTCTAGAACCCTCACTGGCAGAGTAACCCTAGGCTGACAGGGCAGGAACAAATTAAACTTAACCACAATAACCACATTTCATTTCAAGGAAACCTGAAAGTCATTTGTGCAGCTACAAAGATCAGTTGAATGGTTAAACCTCTACTGTCATGTATCTGAGGCATTTCCATGTTAAGTGGGGGACAAATGCATTACTTTTAACATCGGTGTCTCTTACAGCATCCTAAAGTAAGTTAGCAATAGAGCCAAGACACCTTCCAACTCTTCAAGTCACAATACAAGCAGGAGCATATAAGGCTGCTGGACTCCTGGCCCTTAGAGCCTTAAAAGGGAATTTGGCCCTCATCTGATCAATTAAATTTAACTCCACTCTAATCTAAAACATCACTTTCACTCACTGCTTATTTCAGAGTACTTGGTTTAATTTTGTACAAATTCATGTATACTGAAAGATCTACAGGAAGTACAGGTAAATCACCAATGGCCTCTTCTCCCATAACCTTCTAGAATTTGTAAGGTCAATAAAAGCAAGAATCTTTGGGGGTTTTTTACTAATGTATCCTTAGCACTATGAATATCCAAAATTATTCATGTTATTCATCTCCCAAGTCAGCATGAGTTCATTAAGCAAGCACTAAGTATGTCTTCCAGCATTATACTAGACTCTAAAAGAATATTTTTAAAATAGTTCCCATCTTTTACACACTTAACACTTAGCTGCATAAATTACATGGTTAAAGGAAACAGTGTTAAGCAACAATTCAAGAAAGTAAACAATTAATTGCAAAACTTCAAGCAAAGAAATAATGTAGAAATAATGCAGAAAAGTGCAGTGTGAAATGGCCTTCAGCAAAGAGATGGGGGTAAAAAAACATGGACCTTGAAGAAAAAACAGGTTAGGCTTAAAGAGGTGAGAAGGGAATTTCATAAACATAATGAACAATGTCCTACTGAAGGCATGAGCTTGGATTGGCTTGAGTAGGCATAATAAATTAGAAAATGGAAAAAGTGAATAGAGCCTAGAATAAGGCAAAGGCAGTGGAGACAGAAAATGACAAATGCAACAGATCAGAACAGTTTCTCCACCTTAACTGCACGTTGGAATCACTTGGAAACTTTTAAACCTGGACCTCAATCCAGTAATTGTCTTAACTGGGGTATACCTAAATATCAGGATTTGGGGGAGTTTCCCAGGGATTCTAATGTGCAAGTTAAGAATCATTGCCTTAGAATAAAAAACAATGTAACACTTGATTAAGTGGAAACACAGTATGAGGAAGGAAGACTCAAATGATATGGAAAATATTTGAGAGTATTTAGCTATAAAAATGACTTTAGTGAGAGAATCCTGGAAATGAAAAAAGCAAAGACATGTGAGCCCATCTGGACTTTACCACTGTCTACAAAGTTCCATGCTGTGAACGAGTTTTAGTTAATCCAGATTGTCTCAATTCTCCACATAAGAGAAATAATCAAAACTTAATGTGAACCATCTTTTAAAAATCAACCTAAAGAATATGAAATAAATGCTCCGTAAAGTCCTCTCAGGTTTCCCAGCTAGAAATAATCTCATCTTCTTTGCAATTTTAGTAGTACCTACAATAACATTCTCAATAAATGCCCTGGAGAGAACCTGTTTCAGAAGGAAAGAATCAGTGCCTCATTCCTTTTACATAGTGCCCAGTGTACGACTTTGCAAGCAATATATATGAACTGAGTGACAGGCAGACACTGTCAAGTTCTTCTAATTGTTACCAGAGGTTCCAAAGGATTCTAATGCTTCATAAATAAACAAAAATACAATCCCAGTTGCTTTTGCTTCCTGTAGACCCTTTCACTGCTCTAACCTTTCAAGTATGCTTCACTGACCTCCCCCTTTATCCCCAACTCCATCACTTTTTGACAGGTCTTAGCCTGTTAACTGTTACTAAGTTGATATAGCAAACTAAATATTTTTTCTTTAGGAGAAACATGCCCAGACACCATCTTTTAAAATGTATTTCTGAACCTCCAGAGTTTCTTTCAAAACTCCCACTATAATCCTTAAATTACAGCCAAACATCAATCATTGTTTTAGTTTTCACTTACATAATAAAATGTTATGTAAGAGTGCTGTTATGGTCTTCTCCATGTCTTCCGTATAAATGACTGTTTCCTACCTTATATCTATGGCACAAACAGAAAGTCCTATTCGTCTGATATTTCAGAAAGAATCAGAAGGTTATGACTAGCCCCAAATCTGACCAATCCCAAGACTCAAGGGATATCTTGTAGACTGGTTAGGAAGCTCTAGTATGGAACAATGAGAACAGATTCATCACATACTCTTCCCCATCAAAGGCTGTTTTTAAAGTGGTTTCCTAATCATAACTTCATGGACACCTTTGCACCACTTCAGCACTACACGTGATAGCAGATAACTGATCCACATACATACCACAAGTCCTTTGTTTTTCTGTATAAAACTTCAACATTGTGAGCCAGTCTTCAAATTATTCATGTTTTCTATTTTCTGATCTTCAAGTTTAGATATGGGTTTTAAATATGTCCTACATTTTCACTGTGACTTATCAACCAATTTTTCCATTTGATTTAACTAAGCCTCTAATCTGATTTTTCTGAGGTAGACTGCATTCGATCAAAACATGGCAATGGCTTAAGAAAATTCAATATGCTTCGCTAATTTCACAATATGGTAGAAACAAGATAAACACAGGAAAGCATTCATCTTCACCCTAGGAATTCCATCATGAGTCACTATTAATCTGTTCACTTACACAGGCATATAAGTAAACAAAGATGTATGGCAAATGAACCAATGAGAAAGTACCAAGATCTTCCTGAAAAGTATTAAACAGGGAAAAATCATAAGTGAGAACTAATTTGTATTGTCCCTCTTCCCTTTAAAACGATTTTATATAATTTTTATCTCATTATTATTCCTTCTTTTCCACAGGAAAATACTGGGTACAAGGACTAAATTACAGTAACCCTAAATTAGCATTAAATAACTGAAATGGAAGAGGAAAAATTAGGGAAGGAAAAAGGAAGGCAATGATGAGAGGGGGAAAAAAGTCAACAAGTACAGTATTTTCTATGGCAAAAAAAAAGTCAGGTATCAAATTTCATAGCACTGGTTTTTAAACAAAAACCCTACAAATTCAAAAACATTGTTCAGTCTGCCTAATACAGCTC
This sequence comes from Eidolon dupreanum, assembly GCA_028627145.1. Lineage (NCBI taxonomy): Eukaryota > Metazoa > Chordata > Mammalia > Chiroptera > Pteropodidae > Eidolon > Eidolon dupreanum. Next base: position 25,319,611 of record CM053515.1, read on the forward strand.
TACCTGGCAATTATGTGCTCTTACAACATTCTATGTGGTACATGGAAAAACTTCCACCAATTACATATCATTTTCAGCATTCTGTTTTTCTCAAAATTAAATGGCCACCTAGATGTGATAACAAAATTTTAGCTGTATTCAAGGTCATTATCATTAGGAGATGCAGGCTGAAATATTTAGAAGTGAAGTGACACAATGTCTGCAACTTACTATCAAATGTTTCGTAGGAAAAAAAGATGTGTATGTATGTGAACAAACACACGTGGCATACATTTATACATATAAACATACACATGTATCTAAATGTTACTCAGTAAATCTAGATAAAAGGTAAATGGGTGCTCACTGTACTATTTTTATGTTTAAAATTTTCAAAGTAAAAAGTTGGGGTGGAAAGGAACCCATAGAAAATATCTATTCCTTGAAATTTTTACCCCACACAAGAGAGTCAAGGAGCCAACAACATATTTGACATTTACAGGTGATACATCTCAGATCCAACATCTGTTATGAAAAACTCCTCTTCAAAGAAAAGTTCTGATACTCACATTGCCCATGTACTCCGAGAGCAGGTCCTGCAGGGCCTGGCGGACAGCATTACACTCTGCCACGATTCTCTCACGCCGGTCATCACGAGTGCAGGATGAGTCAGCCATCAGGGCAGCCCCACTAATGATGCTTTCCAGGCGCTCCTCCAGGGAAGGCCTAAAGCGCTCCTCACTGAAGCTCAAGGGATCCACAATGATTTGTTTCTGCAGAGGAAGCATTACTGTCAGTGCCAATGTCTGTTACCTCCACTATTGGAGTAGGTGCTAATCTCTGTTACCTCCACTATTCGAGGTGAGGAAAGTACTGATTACAAACATCAAGCTTTAACATAAAAATTCTCATGCTTGAAAATTGTATATTATATACTCTTTGGCAGATGAGGAGCCAACTCATACAAGTTGGCCCATGGTGGATCACTTCTCAAATGCGGCACTGGAAACAGTACTAGCCAGCTGAATGGGGCCTGGATAAAGTATACCACCAAATGCACATATGTCACATAAAAATCATGTTCAAACTGCTTAATCTGAACATCTAAAGGACAGACTATACAGTATTAATAAACTGAGTTACCAAATGAGAATTACAGAGGAAATAAAAGTTAACTCTTTTTTTTCTAGGAATATAAAACTGCTACATAACACTAGCAGAACTGTTTCACCACAAAAAATTTAATAATAAAAAACAAAACACTGCTTTCTGTCCTCAAAGTTTCAGAAAGAAATGCATTTATAATCAATTTTGATCTATTTTCCTCACCTTACACATCTCATCAAATTTTATGAACAATTCAGTCTCAAATTTATCCTGTTATGTTTAAATTCAAGACTTTCTTTTCTCAAAAACCTCCAGGTATTCTGTAAGAGATATTAGCAATCCATCCCAACAATGCCACTCTATGATGTAACAGCTCCAATAAGAATAAATCCTTCCTCTTCAATTCTCTGACTCCATTTAAATTCAGCTTTACCAGTGATGTGAGGTCAAGTGAAAAGCAAGCTATAGGTACAGCTGCGCCCAGAACAGCAACTACTGGCCTCTCACCAACTTCTCTACTTGATACAATTTATCCTTACACTAGTAAATGTCTGTGCAAGTATTGTCTTTAATTTTTCTTTATGTGGACTATTTTATTGATTTCAACTGAAATGCCAAAGTTTTTCTTTAAAAAGCTTGCCTTTCTCTAATAAGTATACATTTCTTCTTTCCCTTCCAAAAGAACCCTCAGTTTCAAAATTTAACATGCAGTATCTTGAGTTTGTTACTAACCTACATTTTAGCTCATCCTCTTTTTTTTTTTTTTTTTAAACCAGATTAAATTTGCAAGATTTCTCTGGTCAAAAGTGAATATACGATGTGCTCTAATAGGAATCAGGAATGAGAATGGTCACAGAATTTTAATAGAGTCATAGAGCTACAATCGGCCTATGGTCATTTAGTCCAACATCATCATTTATGAATTAAGCAGCCTCTGATAAATATTACTCACTTTGAGCAAAATGTAACCCTTATTGCTTTGAAAGGGGCCAATACCTAATACTGCCAAATTTTGGGGGGTGGGGGGGATGGGAGGAGGAACAACAGTGCTAGTAAATTGTAAGATGTATCTTAACAGTCTGCTATAAAGTCATGTAATGTTTAAGGCTCAAAAGTAAAAATTTAGTCCCAACATCATGGTCTTTAGGTTTAACGTTGCACTGTTTTTATGATTTATGAGAAGTCTGAAATCAGCCATGCATATTGGCAAGGATCAGTCACCCAAGCCAAAATAAAAGGGTGAGACAAAGGAAAGAAAAGGTAAAGGCAAGAAAAAACTATAATGCACTCCATTATACTGATTCTTTACTTCAAAGCATATCTACTTGTGAAAAGATGCTGGCCACATGGAAAGCAATTTTCCTTTATGTTAATTAAAAATTTAAAAATTAACCCAACAGTTAGTTGATTAAAAAAAAAATCCTTAAACTGCTGCCATCTACTGGAAGCCATGAGGCATTGTGGGTAAAAAATTTTAAGACAAAACCCCCCAAAATTAAGATTAGATAGATATGAAGGACAGCATGTACACAGGATGTATAGGCATCATCTATAAAAGGTAATTATAACGGCATTATGCTAAGAAAATATTTTAATTCCAAATTTGCTTCCACTTGATTGTTTTGTCTATTACAGTTTAGTCATGAGAAGTAAATCTACGCACACTAGTAAAACTATGATGGCACTTCTATTGTAGTCACTTATAGTGCCTATATCTCCCACCAGACTGTGAGTCTATGTATACATTGCCTCTGTATCTCATAGCTTTTACATCTGCAAGAAGGTTAAAATCTTGGCTGAAATGAGCTGAACTCATATATCCCCAATAAAGAATGACCTCATAGGAAACACAAATTGCATAAGAACTCAGAAGTTTAACTCAAACTAAAAAAAGAAAGGATAAATGCTTTCAGCCAAGTCAAGTAGACAAATGATTCAAAAAAGTTCTTTAAACGTCGATTGCAAATCTAAGTAGAAAGTGAGCTTTCATCAGAAAGCTTGATCACCTTTCCCCAGAAATCTGTTAACTTTGGGAGATGGTCAAGAGCCTGAAGTTTCTTCCCAAGCTTAACTCACATCAAAGTTGTTGAGCGCATAGGCCAATTCTCCTCCTCCTCCACCCTGGTGCTGGGAGGCATCGTCTGAAGCAGTGGCCTGGGCTGCATTGGAAATGCCTGTGACTGCCTGTTGCAGCTGCTTGTATATCAGGTCTCTGTTGGCCTTATAGGCTGCAACATCAGGGTGCTGTAGGCATGCCTGGGATGCAGTATAGAGGATCGGAACGTTTTTCTGCAGGATTCCTCTGGCTGCAGCCATCTGATCACGATGACCCACATCTTTCAATTCCTATAAAGAGTAAAACAAGAAATTGGAACAGTCTTTATGTGAGTCAATTCATGTAAAATTTTGTCGGTGAATATTGAAAAGTTAAGACTTTCTACTAATTAGACACAATATTTTAATTGTCTGGCTTGAAAGTTCATCACTAAGGAGGAAGTATGGTTTACTATCAAATTTTCCAAACCACACAGATCTGAATTTCAACCTCCAGTACTACTTTTTCCTCGCTATTGTGATCTTATTTTAACTCTCCATGGTCAGTTTCACCCTCTGTAAAATAGGAACAATAACAGTACCTCTCATAATTGTCTTGAAGATTAAATGGGGATAATGCATGTCAAGCACCTAGCACAGCACTAAATAAGAAGCAGAACATAAAACTAACTAGCATCTTGATTATGACTATATAAAGACGTATGCACCTATTCCAACCAAAATAGAAAAATCATTCAGACACATTTAAACACAGTAAGATTATGAGGGTTTCTTTTTTATTAAGTTACAAAAATTCATTAGAAGGGTTTTGTGAAATCTGGAATGGGAAACCACAGGTGTTCACGAACTATGCAGACCAGTAAGGTGAGGATGTGGCAGGCTATTCTCTCAATTACACAATACGTCCCCCACCTTTCCCCTACCCCAAAGACTACTTTAGGACATAAGTCATTAGGCAAAGCTAAGGCTCATGTGCTCCATGACTATAAACCAAAAGGTTTGTATTTCTTTGTGACACTCTATATACATGTGGTCATAAGTGAAACTATCCTTTTTCAATTTCTTCTATCCCATAATTATAAACTACAGTAAAAAGGATTTGAGGTTCCTGGTATGGTTTCCACTACTAGCATCTAGTTGATAGACAAAGTGAATACGCTAAGTGACAAATAAGTGATATCAACAATAAGTAAGATGGGTAGGGTGTACATCTGGTATCCCACTTACTGAAAATACTAAAAGTAAAAAGACAAATTAAGTCTTTAATAAATGTGGATCAAAAAGATGTCCAGTAAATGTGGATCATCACCACAGAAGAGAAATATGTGATAACCCTAAATGACCCCAGAGTTGTTCCAACTCTATTTTAAGTGTGATCGTAGAATTTCAATGTTAATGTCACCAACTGAATCCTAGAGTACAAATTTAACTGTGTAAACATGTAAGAGAAAACTGACTAAACTTAGAAGACCGAAGTCAATTATTCAAAGTCTGACTTAGCTATTTAATGGCTCATCTTTCTAGATGAATTTCTAATTAAAAATCAGAGACACCAAACTGGCTGCCTTTTTCTGACACTTCATCTCACTATATATTTTAGGTTTGCATCTTTATTCAAACCTTGTATAATATGACAGCTTTCTTCTCCTACTAGAATGTTCTTCTCATTTAGAAACTGAATTTGCAAATAATAGCTCACAGCACTCCAAATGCCCTGCAGCACAGTATATTAGGCTAAACATTCAGAAATGGGACCCTATGGATTTAGAGAATCAGTGATCATTTCAAGACTCAAGCTATGACAGAGCGCTGAGGCTAGCCATTATGATTAAATAGCTGGTGCACGAGTTCAGAATAGCATTTTCTAAATGTCTTGCCTTCACCACAACCTCAAGGACTTTAAGTCTTCTAGGGAGGCATATGCCTTTAGGACTTATATTGTCCTGTTTTATAAAATGCTTTGCAATAGCTTTGGCATTCTTCCTCAGTATCTGTAACCTACAATCAGTACAGCCTCTTGTAAAGGTTACCAAAGACACTTGTGATCACCTAAAGTTAATAGTGTCAGAATTACTATTCAACACCTGACTCTCCTAGAGCCACTGCATGGCCTGGTATGATAAACAACTACCTTCCAAAGACTATATTAGATTAAATATTCAGAAACAGGACACTGTGGACTTAAGAGAACTGATGATCATCTCAAGAATCAAGTTGACATGGGACTAGGATTAACCATTATGCTTAAGTAAGCAGCTGGTGCATGTTCTGTGTGGCATTTTCTAATTGTCTTGCCCTCAGTACAATGTATCTCTAATACACTATTTACCAAGTATCGGGGAACATATTTTAAATCTGATGAAAATAACAGCTAAATATTATCACTTGTCCAAACTGCTAAAGCGTTCTCTCTTGCTTTAGAACTGCTTTTGCTGCAGCACAAAAAAAAACAAACTAGATTTTATGAAGTACAGATAAGAAAATGGACACTATCATAAAGCAGCACTATTTACTATAAAGAATGATCAATCGAAGTATTCTTTTCAAGGTAGTGTTTATAAGTAATACAGATTAGTGAAAAAGGTGAGCTATTAAGCAATATAATAATTACTTATGAAATTAAGAGTCCTTTGGTCTACTTTAGCCTTCATGATTCTTCCAACTTCATCCATCCAATTATGTTTCAGGCAGACTTAGGAATAGTCAAACAGAAAACAAAAGGAGGAAATGACTGCTTTCAATGTAATTTGAACTAACCATCACATGCAGTGACCAAGAAACAGAAGCTAACTTCTAAGCAATCTATAACAATAACACTCTTACCAAGAGCTGGAAATTCAAGTGAAAGTTTCCTCTCATTTCCCTCTTACTATAAAATGGTAGCCATGCATACATTTGATCAGACGTCTTCTCTCGGACTCAAATGACTATATTTTAATAAAATGGTCCATAGTCAAACCCAACCAGTCCATATTATTTACACATAAACCACTGGCAATACTATCCATTATCTATGTGTCTGTTCAAATTTTCAGAAAAATAATTGTGAAAGTCAGAGTTCATAGATTAGGTAAGAAGAATTATAGTTTTACAAAACATCTCAATAAGCTCTATGTACCCGGTGGGGAAATATAAACATCGAAGTTTTCCATCTCTAGCACACTAGGGAATCAGAGTTGACAATGTGAGGCAGAAGTAGTCCTCCTCACAGGAACTCAGTCGGTCCATCCCAACCTCTTGTCATATGTTTCACCCTTATCACCAAAGAAAAGCCTTCAACCAAATAGAAATTCAACACTTCTAGTCAGTAAAAAATATTCCATCCCAAGAAAGTAATATATTAGGGCCACACTCAGAATTCTATTCCAGGATGCATGTGTAGTACAGCAAAGTGGCTTTTTCGCTCATTCGTTAAATAAATATTGAATACTACTATATCCAGGCAATGTTCTAAGCACTAAGGATTATAGTAGCAATTTAAATAAGCAGAATCCCTCTCCTCTACAGCCAGGCAGTCTGAGTTCGAAACCTGGATCCACCACTTACTAGCTGAATGGCCTTGCCAAATTATTAAACTCTCTATGCTACAGTTCCTTTCATCTGTAGAAATTAATACCTGATCAATCATAATATCTACCTTATACTATTTAGTGAAGATTAAATGAGTTTGTGTTTATAAAGGGCTTAAAACAGTATTCAGCACACAGTAAAAACCTTTTTAGAGTTATTCATTATTTTCAGTAACATCCTCACCACCACCACCACAATTTGGCCAGCTTGTCATATTTATAAAATTACCATACTATTATATACAAGATCTAAGGGTCAATCAGCCCCAGCAAAAAGAAAAAATTACTTTGATTACGTGATGAAGACATAGGCCAATATAAGAATAAATGCTAAAAGCACACTGAGAGCTCGGGCAAAATGGCGTAGATGACAGAGGCTTTGTTCAATTCCCTCTTGCAACCAAATCAAAGTTGAGACAGAAACAGAACAAACAGCAAACAGAGTTGCCTGGGGTCTAGAGATGAACAGAAGCTCTACAACTAGGGAGAAAAATAAATCATTCTGCAATGGTAGGAGGGGGCGAAGATGCAAGGCTGCCCCATCCAGAGTGGATGAATGTGACAGCTACGGCAGCTGCAGACGTTCCTTTTGAAAGGGCTGTGACTGAGACCGAATTTATGTGGTAAGGGACTCACTCACTCTGTATACCAGCATGTGGTCGGCTGCTGGTGGCAGGGAGGGTATGGGGGCACCAGGGACTTACAGGGGGGACACTGAGTGGTTGGAGCGAGGGCCAGAAACAAGGCTTTCTCCTAGGTATAAGTGCTGGCAGTATCTATTGTTTCTCTGTGTCCTTCCAGTGTGCGGACACAGCACCACCACTACTGAGACATCTCTGAACTGGATAACAGATGTCGCCCTGCCCAGAAGATTCCCTGAAACTCCACCTCCCCCAACTCGCAGCCCTACCCATGTCACATCCAGTGATATCCTCCATGAGTTTGGTGCTCCTTGCTGAGCAGCTCCAAAACCTACACTGGTGGCAGCTGGCCTCAGTTTCTGGCATGAACTCTTGAGGTAATGATAAGCACAGCATTTGTGGATAGCTTGCTCAGTCTTAACAGGTAGCCATGGTGGGGCACAGGGTGGGGCTAAACTTGGCCTGCAGCTGAACCCCTCTCAGGACTGTGCCACTGGACCCTACTACACAAAGCTATGCTAATAAGCCCGGGAGACTTAGGGGTTTTGCTTAGTACATAGAAACAGACACAGGAAGGCAACAAAATGGGAAGACAAAGAAGCAGAAACCACATGAGATCAAAGAAAAATGGAGTCGAACAACCTAAAAGATAGAGTTCAAAACACTGGTTATAAAGATGCTCATTGAACTTAGGGGAAATGTAGATGAACTCAGAGAGAACTTTAAAAAAGAGGTAAAAAATATAAAAATGGAAATGTAAATTATAAAATGGAATCAGTCAGAAATGAAGAATACATCATCTGAGGTGAAAAGTTTATTAGAGAAAATCAACACAGTAGATGAAGAAAAGGATCAAACCACTGATATAGAGAATGGAGAAGCCAAGGACGCCCAATCAGAATGGCAAGAAAAAAGAAGCCAAGACTATAATAATAATTTAAGGAGCCTATGGGACAAATTAAATGTAAAAACATCCGTGTCATAGGGGTACTTGAAGGGGGAGAGAGAGAAGATGAAAAGCTATTTGAAGAAATAATGATGGAAAACTTCCCTAACCTATTGAAGGAAATAGACATACAACCCCAGGAAGAGTCCCAAAAAAAGATTAACCCAAAGAGGCCCAAACCAAGACACATTATAATTAAAATGCCAAAGGTTAAAGACAAAGAAAGAATCTTAAAAGCAGCAAGAGAAAAGCAGTTAGTTACCTACAAGGGAGCACCCATAATACTGGCAGCAGATTTCTCAAAAGAAACTATGCAAACAGAAGGGCTTGGCACAAAATACTCAACATGATGAAAACCCAGGATCTACAATCAAGAATACTTTATCCAGAAAAGCTATCATTTAGAGTCGAAGGACAGATAAAGAGCTTCCCAGACTAAAATAAGCTAAAGGAATTTATCAACACCAAGCCAGTATTATAGGAAATGTTGGAGGGACTGCTTTAAGATAAAAAACATGTATCAAAATCATGAATAAAGAATGGTATAATAACTACATTCCTATCAACAAGTACCCCAAATGGAAAAGAATTAAGTGCTCCAACCAAAAGACAGAGCAGCTGAATGAATAATAAAACAAGACCTCTACATATGCTGCCTACAAGAGACTCACTTCGGATTGAAAGACACACACAGACCAAAAGGAAGGGGATGGAAAAAGATACTGCCTTGATGGACCTAGAGGGTATTGTGCCAAATAAATCAAGTATCACATGATTTCACATAAATGTGGAATCAGAAGAACAAAATAAACAACAACAAAAATGGGAATAAATTCACAGATAGAGAATATTTTGAGGGCTACGAGATGAGACGGAGGTTGGGGGGACAGCGAAAAAGGGCAAAGGGATTAAGAAGTACAAATGGATAGTTATAAAATACACATGGAGATATAAAGTGTAGCATAAGGAAAATAGTTAACAATATTGTAATAAATATGTAAGGGGAAGAGAGGTGCTAGATTTAGTGGAGTGATCACTTTGTAAGTTACATAGATCTCTAATAATCGCTATGCTGTACAACTGAAACTAATATATTATTGTATGCCAACTATAATTGAAAAAAAACTCACTGAATTATACAATGTAAATACAAACAACTGATTGTATATGTTTCAATAAAGCCGGTGGGGGGAAAAAAAGCACATCAAACATACACTAAATTACTCAGACAGTTCACCAAATCTAGTTATATTATCATGTGTAAAATTAAGTACTTGAAATGTAAAACCAAGTTCGTGTATGTGCAGATTCGGTCTGATCACATCTTTCAAATTGAAATATGAGCAATAACTACTATCCATCAACTGCTCAATACTGAGGGCCTACTTAGTGTCTGGTACTATATTAAATACTTTACACACATTATTGAATTTAATCTTCTCAACTTTGTGGAGTAGTTTTTATATTAATATAAAAATAGCCAAATGAAAGTTACTACAAAGTGTCCGAAGCTGAAGCTGTCATACATTGGACATTTATAGTACTGACCCCTTTTTCCTCGTTCCTGTCAGAGTTCTGTTGCATGTTCCTGTCCTCGGGAAGGCTACCTCCATCACAGACAAGATGGCAAGACTAGTCACAGTGACCACTTTCCTCTTACCAATGATTAGTGAGGAATAGCCATGTTACACAATTCAGATTTAGGTCAAATCTGTTAGGGGCTTCTGCATCATTTGCCTATAAAGACAATCCATTTTTCCCCTACATATTGATGTGTGCAAATGTCAAGCCTTGAGCTTCTGCAGCCAGCCAGTGCCAGGCACACTGAAGTTGGAAGAGTACTGGAAAATGTCAAGAACCTGGATCCTTGGTGATATTGTAAAGCCTTATAAATTTAACAACTCTGAGGTCAGAAAACATAACTCAGACTTCTAATTAGTGAGAAAATAAATTCCCCATTGTTCAAGCAGTTTTGGAGCTGCGTTTTCTGTGAACTGCAATGTAAAATATCCTGATATAGGTATTGGCTAACAATAGGAATTCACATTTTCAGGGCTTCTTTAAAAATAAGAATTAAAAGCTTGATCAGGACTATGGAAGTTATAAGAAGCTAAGTGGTTACATATGCATCACCCCTACAGAACACACATCTAACACACATCATCCAATAGGAAGAACACAGGGAAGATCTTAAAGCACCCCAATGGCAAAAAAATGTCAAAAAGCTAGCAAAGCTTGGAAATAATACTGATCCACATGCCACATAACACAAACTCATAACACTATGGAAAACTACTAATAGTGATTAATAGGAAATACAGTTGACTCTTGAACAACGCAGGGGTTAGGAGTGTCAACCCATGGCTCCAGTTGAAAATCTACATATAACTACATTGGGCCCTCCTCTTCCACTGATTCTGAACCCATGGATCTAAAATACACTTAAAAAGTAACAAAATATAGGGAGAGGGGAGAGATACTTTCTGATATAGAAATAATTCTAATATGGTTTAACTGGTTTAAGGTTTTTAAAGATATGAATTAAACTCCATCACGAACTCAAGTTAATAATCCTTGAATGAACCTAACAAAGGCCTAACGCCTCTCTCCTACATTATCACTAACTGCCAAGCTACTTAAATTTTTTACAGGATTTACAATAAGGGCATAACATGAATGTAACTTAATTATAGCTTTATTGAAAACATAATACTGAAAGGATACTTTGTAAATTAAATGTTTTAACAGAACTATATTGGCAGAAGGAGGTATTGGTACCTTCAGAAAACTATGACAAAGTGAATTTTTCCCACTAGGTAACAATGTAAACAACTTATATAAATAATATAAACACTAGATAATAATATAAACAAATCATGACTGTACCTGTTGTCTTTTGGCTGCCATAATGTTCAGCTTATCCACTTCAGGTTTCAGGGCTTTATACTGTATTCCTAAGTCTTGTTCAGTGCCAGCATTCCTCAGTTTCAAGATACCATCTTCCACCTATTATGTATATCCCCCAAAAAGAAAAATTCTAAACAATATAAGTCTGTATATAAAGAAGGTCTAGAATTTTTAATTCCTTTTAATAACTACTATGATAGCAATTCAAACTCTCTTAAGTTTATATAGCCCTCAAACATTTGAGCAGCTGCTACTGCAAAGGATGGCATTACTGACTTCTGTCTAAAAGGACACAATTTAATATACCTTGGTTTCTCAAAACTCAGGAACTCTAGTACAAGGAAATGTTTAACCACTACCGCAGAAAAGAAAGGAGTCAAAACAATACATTTGTTACAAGTTCTTCATCAGAACCAAGACAACAATGGCTCACAGCAGAGCAAGTATGATGTACACTTGGAATAGAGATGTGGAAATTAAACAAAAACATTCTTGGTCCAGTTAGGTGAACCAAATTCAAAACCAAACCAAATACTCAGGAATGTTGAACTAAGTTTGGCCAGCAGTAATCTCACTGTGATAGAGTATAAATTACAGACAGAGGTCTGTACTTACAACTTTCAGCTGAACAAGTAATTTGTAGACATCTGCCATGTCGGCCAAAATAAGCAACCGGGTAACAGCAGAGAGCAAAGCTCGAGCTGCCCGAACCATGTTGCCACGCTTCACAGAAGAGCAGGGGTCATCCGCAAACTCTCCCGCAGCACTCTTCATCAAATCACCTGTTTTACAGAACGAAAGAAACAAATAGGAGGAATGAGTCAAATAGCTGTTCTACATTTAAAAAATAAAAATAGTTCAAACTTTGTATATTTTATGCGTGGAATTTAGTTTAAGTGTTTTTATTTTTGTTTTTTCTTTTATTGTGTTATAGCTGTTACTAAGAAAAGCACCCTCATATGTTGCTGGTGAAAGCACAATATCTGGATTTGGCACTCTATATCAAGATCCTTAAAAATACTTCTTTCCATTGATCTAATAATACACTTTCCCCAAAAGGAACATTATATGTATCGTAAGGAAAATAAATCCGAGATTTGAGTGAGAGAAAAAAATGGATCTAATGCAATCTATCCTCACATCCACAGAATGATACAGAAATATAGGAACCATTGTGTAGGACCACCACAGTTCACCAACCATCCCAACTATCTAATGTGTACAGCTCTAAAAGAGACTCACTGGTATGTGAAAAGACATCATTCAGTCAGACTCATTCATTTTCCTCACAGTAAAACACTGTCAACAGTTCAAATGCTCAACAATAAGCATCTACTTAAATTCACCCTAAGATTCATATATTAATTTGGCTTAGAAGCACCATATATACTAATAACAAAGACAGGAATATTTGTCAGGTCAGAAATAACTCACAATGAAGAATTTCATAGATAAAAGTTTTCCTCAATGTAAGATACAGACATAGGAAGGTACAGACATGTGGCAATCATTATGTGGATATACAACAATCTTATGGTACTTAAAAAGAAAGAGCTTATTTACTTATCTATTTAACAAATATGTGAGCACCCACTATACATCAAAAACTGTATTAGGTGTCAGTGACACAGTACTCAAGAAATCAGCCGGTGTCCTCATGGAGGTCTACAGAGGGGGAAGACAGACAAGCAAACAATTAAAAGCTAATTAGGACAAGGCACCTGTACTCAAAGGGCTTGCAAATTAGGGAGGATTACAATGCAATCAGAATTACAATAGTCCTGTGGACAACTACTAAGGGAACATAATAGGAAAAGTTATTTACTCATGGAAGAAGTTGTCTTAAAAAGCCCTGCAGAAGAAGATATTTGCCTTAAACAATGTTAATATTACAAAAGATATTAAACAAGATACTGGCCTTATACAATAAACAGAATCTTACCTATTTATTGAGAGCTTACTACACAAACAAGTAATCCACTGCCAGAGATACAAAGCTGAACAAGACTATGCCTGCTTTCAAATGATTTATAATGCAGAAAAGAGGATGTGATGATACAGAAATCATGTGGCATTTTAACAAACAAGCTGTTAAGAAAGACACAAAATACCATAGGATTTCAAATGAGGAAGCACTAAGGACAAGTTTGGGGGAAAAATGAAATGCCAGCCACAGTTTAATGGAAGACATAGCACTATGAAATGGACTCTACCCTTGAAGGATAGGAAGGACTTTCAGCAGTAGAATTAATAGAGTTAGCACCCCAACAAAAGGAACAGCAACACAGATTACAACATTTAATAAATGTCCACTCTATAGCACTATCATATTTTATTTAATCCTATCAATCACCTACAAAATAGATGGTACTGGTCCTTCTTTACAAATGAGAATAAAGCCTTCAAGAGGTTAACTTAATCACAATTTCCTAATAGTAAATGGTAGAGCCAGAATTTGTAGTGTTGATGCTTATGTTCTTATAACCACTTATCAAGCTGAGGTATACAAAAAGAAGGCATATTTGGGGGCTGAGTTCTCTAGCCAACTGGAAGGTGAGAGATGTGTATAGAAGCAGCAGAAGCTGGGGATGGAAAGGCCATGGACAGAAAGAAGAATCCCTGAATGGAAGAGCAAAGTCAAAGTAGTCACAGATTAACCTAACAAAAGTACATACAATAAACCCGACCAGAAAGATGGGTGAGAAAGCGATAGTGAGAGCCCAGGAAAGAAGAGTAATACATTATAAAGGCAGGGGTCAAATAATATAACCTTTGATTATGAAGAATGAGGGAAATGAAAGCATCAAAGATTAAAGGTTTCAAGTTAGGGTTGTCCTGAGACAGAGAAGAGGGGCCAGAGCACTGTATGAGTGAACATAAATAGGGGAAGTTTAAAAACGAACAAACAAAAAAAAGCTGAGCCCTTGGGACTGGATTTAGGAGTAAGAGAAGGAAATCTATGACAATATTTCCAAGAGAAAACTGGTCAACAAAATTAAATCCATATATACAGATCAATGGAATAAAACTGAGAATCCAGAAATATACTCAGTTTTCAACAAGGCTGTCAAGACCCTTCAATAGGGGGGAAATAGTTTTTTCAATAACAGTGCTAGGACAATGGGATATCCTCATACAAAAGAAAGCAGCTGAACCTCTACCTCACACCATATACTTTCAAAAAAGGTCAAAAAGCCTAAATGTAAGAGCTACAATTATATAACACTTAGAAGTAAACACTGATATAAGTCTTCATGACCTCTGATTAGGCAGTGATTGGTTTCCTGTGACGTCAAAAGCCCAAGTGACAGAAGAACAAAACAGATTAGACATCTTCAAAATTTTAAATTTTTGTGCTTCAAAAGACACTGTCAAGAAAGTGATAAGGATCTGGTATCCACAATATATAAAGAACTCTCACAACTCGACAATAAAAAGATAATCCAATTTAAAATAAGCAAAGCAAATATATACACCTCTCTCCAAGGAAGATAGATAAATGGGTAATAAGCACATGAAAAAATGCTCAACCTCAATAGCCATAAGCGCAGTGCATATCAAAATAGAGTATCACTTCATATCCAATAAGATGGCTATCATTAAAAAGACAGAGTAACAAATGTTGGCGAGATGTGGAAAACTGGCAACTTACATTTCCATAGAGTGGGAATGTAAAATGGTATAGCCACTTTGGAAAACCATCTAGCGGTTCCTCAAAAAGGTTAAATGTAGAGTTACCATATGACTCAGTAATTCCACCCCTAGGAATATACTCAAAGTGAACTGAAAACATGTGTCTACACAAAAACTTATACATGAATGTTCACAGCAGCACTATTCATGATAGCTTAAATGTGGAAACAACCTAAATATTTCCCAATTAATGAATGGATAAACAAAATGTGGTATTTGTGCATACTGGAACCATGCAAAGTGAGAATTGTCTGTATCTGCCTCCCAGGATTGCTGTGGAGATGAAAGCAAATGTTCAGCAGAAGTAAAGGCCTAGATGAGGCCAAAAAGAATGAATTTAAAGTAGTGTTTAAAAACTACAGTCCATCTAAATCAATCAAAACTCTTCAGTGATTAGCTTACATACGAATGGACAAGTGAAAAGTCTTGTAGATAATTTTAAATTCAATTTTAATCACTTAACCTCACTGTATTAATCCCCCATGTTTCACCAACTCCTACCCAGGTTCCTCTTCAACAGTCTCATGCCTTTGATAGCTAACATGATATTGTTCCAAAACAATATCAGGCCAAGTGACAACAAATAAATGGAACTGGAAGGAAGAAGCAAAGTAAATGAAATACCTTTACATCCATTCTAACCTCTTTTAGCTCACAGCCATAATAATGGCAAATCCTTAAACGCAATGGCTAACATATGGTATTAGTAAAGAAAAACATCTATTAGAAACATACCGTATGATGGATTAAAGCATTCAAATTTTTCTCTATTCACAAAATTATGAACAAATATGTAAATTAAGCCACTAGCTAAATACAAAGGCCTCAAACTTCTCTGGTCATCTCTGTAAAAGGAACATAAACTAAGACTGACTTGAGATGTTTAATAAACTAAAAATATATATACAAAAAAATTAAGAATTCATTAAAATCTAACTGTCAGTTTAAAGCATACTTGTAAGAGTTATCAAAAGTGCTCTTTCTGCATACAAAAAGGCATACTGGAAAAACTGAGGCAGACAGGCAAGCTGTCCAAGGTCACATGGTCAGTAGCAAAGGCTGAGAATATAACGGTATCTTCTGGTCTTGTTCCAACAGTCTCCAGTCAACTGCACTACATCTGGCATTAACTAAGATATAAAGGAGATGAAACTTGAGAACCACTACCAATATTCTACCTGCCATGAAATCAGATCTATCAACATGCCCATCCCTGGCATTCTCCCCTAACTAAGCTAAGAATAAAAGTTAAGCTCCTCTGGAGTTCAAAACAAGGACAAAGGGCAATAGTAAAGGAAGTAAACCCCCAAAAAACCATAGTTCTACATTAGAACGGGACAAGATCAAGACTTTCTGAAGCATCAAATATCTTGGTAAATTCCCTTCAAAGCGATCCAACTTTTTATAAAGTTATTGAGAAAGGACAAGCTTGAAAACTGTGTGGATATATGTATGAGAGACAACAGTAAAAATAAAAAAAGAGAAGTCTTGGCTTTTCTAACATGAGCCTGGGAAACATGAGATATTCTATTGTGTTGCTCTTTTAAAATGAGGAATGTTACAAAGTAATGTTAACGAGTATACAGTTGACCCTTGAACAAGTGTCTGCATAGGCCCACTTAAATGAAGATTTTTTTCCAAAAAATAGCTGTACTGTTTTCAATCCACAGATGTAGAAGGCCGACTGTATGCACTGATCTTTGCCATTTTATATAAGGGATTTGAGCATCCTCAGATTTTGGTATCTGCACAGGGATCCTGGAACCAATCCCCCACTGATACCAAGGGACAACTAAGTTTTGCGGAAGTCAAACATTATATATGGATTTGACTGTGTGGGGGTTGGTGCTCCTAACTCCCGTGTTGTTCAAGGGTCAACTGTAGACTATTCTCCCAGAACACTGGTGTAAAACAAGGTATTGGAACTGGCTCTGAATCCCAACTTTGTTATCTGGCAGCTGTGCAACCTTGGGCTGCTTTATCTCTACCTGTTTTCTCTTCCATAAAACCAGAATACCATTCACCTCCCACCTCACTGGGTTGTTTTAAAACTTAAATGAGATAATAAATGCAAAGTTCAACAAATATTTCCATGCCTCTTCCACTTTACCATCTACTTTCTCCAGTCCTTAAATTTATTCAGAACATGGTCATTGCTCACACACCAACTGTTTCTTCCATTTTTAGAAATAAAGTCATGCTAGCAAGTTTCCTAAAGGATGGAGGAAAAACTGCCTTTTAATTTGTAATGTTGAAGCAGTAAAGAAGCAGCTTCCTTTTACCCCAGTCGCATAGTGCAGAAAGTAGTAAAAACTGGTCCTTCTGTGGTAATAGCTACAAACAAAGCTTGACTTAGTTCTCCTTGCTGGGGCCTTACTCTTTTTTCCACCTGCTGTTTGTTTGTTTGTTTGTGGCTTTAAAGGACTTATGCCAACCTGAAGTATCTCCCTGTTTTGAGGAACTTGTCATCTCCCTCACCTATCCCATTTACAACTTTACACACCCAAAAGCCCATGTCATACTACAAGAACAGCTCTCAATCACAAAGCTACAGCAGAGGGTCTCAGGTCCTCAGATACCCAGCTATAGAAATATCTCTACGACCTTCAAAAGTCACCCAAGGAGACCCAATAGAGCAAAGCAATATCTTCCCTAATACTAAGGATACTTCTAATATGTTCCTTGGCCAGAACCTTTTCTACCTTTAGGTCCAAAAAATATAACTTTGATAGCCCAGCAGAGGAATGTGCGTTATCTTCCCATAAATTACAAAATCCACCCACTCCAGGTATCTTTGTTAATGGAAAGGTTTTAAATTTCCACCTTAAATAGCAGATATAGAATAATTTATACTGCACAATGAGAATGGAGATCACAATATGTATACATCATGGAAGTGGGATGGGAAGACTATACCATACCAACAAACAAAAATATTAACAGAGATGGTATATCACAAGGTGCTTTTTTAATTTTTTGTGCTTTTTAAATTTTCTATAATGTATAAATTTTTTTTAAATGTTATTGCTCAAAAAAATGTAAAACATCTTTCATTCATGTCTGTGATACATAAAACTCAAGAGTTTCCTAAAAGAGAATAACCTAAAGCACTCAAGGAAAAATCTACATACAAAATTTTTTTCTAAGGTATAAAAATATCATGGCTAATAGTATCATTGCAAAAAGAAAAATTAACATACCTTATGAAATATAAAAGCTCTGTGAAATCAGCCATCTTAAGAAGGTTATCCAAAATATGGATAAACCAAGCAGTAAAATAAGGGGGCCATGTGCAATCCCAATCTCATTGTCATTTTTTGTTTAGTTGCTGAAGGAAAAGTTCAACCATTATACAGACCTTAGGTAGATATTTCTTAACAGAACATTTTGTTTATTTTTTTTCCTCCTCTTTAATTCCCCTCCATCTCCACCCCACTTCCACCCCTGACCTATGGATGCTGCCTTGCCGTCTCTTTTAAGAACTAGATCTCAGAAGGCGGGGTGTCTCCCCTCATGCCCTCATGGTACGCACCATGGCCTTGGCCTACCCAGAGCTCCACCTGGGGCAGGAACCCAGAACCTTCTGCATGTAAAGCAGACATGCTAACCATTACCCTATGGAACCACCCCTATTTATTTATCTTTTTATGGTGACATTGGTTAATGAAATCCAGTAAGTTTTAGGTGTATAATTTAACAGTAAGGCGCATATATATATATATTGCATTGTATATTCACCTCCCATAGTTAGAGTTCTTTCTGTTACCACATATTTGACCTGGTGTTGCCCCATCTACCTCCTCCCTTAATAGAAAATTTTATGAGACCGTATTGTGTTATCAACTGCCAAATCCAACAGAGAAAGATATTTTAATACATCTACCTGAATGTGCTTATGAGGACCAGCAAAAAACAGTCCTGTGTCAAAATGACAGAAGCTTCCAGGAGAGTTAAAGACATTTACCATCTGAAATATGTTGAAATTATTTGTATCAGGATCAACTTCATGGCCATAAGTGTAATTCTGATTCTCCACTCTCCCACTGATTTCCCAGATGCTCTTGATCAAGTCACCTTGATCTCTTTATCTCAAAATGATTTTAGATATCTAAAAATTTTTTCTTCTCAAATATTTCATACTACACTTATCAGTGAGAGCCTTTAGTCTTTAAAATAAAAACTGTTTTATTTTACCATACTCTCTAAATTTTTGAAAACTGAATAAAACTCTAGCCATAGCATTAGAGAATTCTTTGATTTTTCTGGTTTAAAATAACCTCTCTAAGTTATATTACCCTATAGAGAATATTATTCGGCCATTAAAAATTACATTGTAGGAAAATAATGATACTGAAAAATGTTCAGGATCCAGTAAGTGAAAAAATGACAAAATGGAACAAAATATACTTCTACCCACTTGAGTATATTCATAGAAAACTGGAAGAGTCTACACCAAAATGTTAACCATTGGTTTCATCTCTATGTAACAAAATTATAGCTGATTTTAATTTTCTTCTTTTGCTCTTACTATCAAAAACATGTTTACCGAAGGAAATTAACTTTTGTTTTAAAAAGTTTTCAATTCTACCCAAGGAGTGGCCAGAGGAAGGGGGTGCGGAAAAAGAGCAAGCAACCAACCTCCTCTACCCCACCCCACCCCCGTATTTAACAGCTTAGAATCTTTTTACAGTAGAAAATAAAAAACATCTAGTCCTAGATTTTGAATACCTCAAATTTCCCTATCATGGCATTCCAGATTCTTGAAAGTTACTTTTTTTAGTGCTTTATCTCCACTGATAAATGTACTTTATACCAAATTCTCTTAAATACATCTGATTAAGGGATCTCACCAAAAAGTGACATAACTGTTCTTATTTCTTTATCATTCCACCAACCTTCACTTTACAAAATAATACAATGACAGGACCAAGTCTTCACAAAATCATTTGCTAACTTCAAGATAATCAAGAATTAATATCCATTTCCCAAGCTGTCCCACTCCTTTCCCGTTGCCCTACCACAAATATTTTTAATTCATTTTCCATCATTTGGTAATAAGACATTTCCCACACTTGTTGATGAAGATAAACTGGCAATATAGTTGCAAAGAATAACAGATATCATAACACAATCCTATGGAAAGGAACCATATGGTGGTATATATCTGGCATACTCCACATGTCCTGTGACATGAGGATGAACCTGAATAAAACACTGAATCCTCTCCACTTTCACCTTTCCATTCATCATAGGGGGACATTTGGCAAAATCCTCCACAATTATAGAAAAATTGACAACAATTTGAAGAATTCTTGACAGATGCTTTAAGAGAACTTTCCTGGGGTGCCATTTTTGACCCATAAAAAATGCCTATCTTCTGAAAATCAACCCAGGAAATAAACATTTAATATCATGTTATTTAAATATAATAAGCCCATCAGAATCCATTCAGAGCACACCTAGAAAAACTCTCAACCTAAATCCTTTCCCATTCCCTGGGAGTAAGGAACAGAGCTTTGAAATTTCTACTTTTTCCAGTCAACAGAATGGACTGACTTAAGAAAAAAGTTAAAAGAGTACCACATATCTTCATGTTCTCATTTTCCTTACTAATTCAAGTGTGCCCTGCTGCTACTCAGAAAACACTCCAAAGAGAGGCACTTACTTCCCGATTACACATTCAAATAAATGCATAACATGAATTTCAACTTGGAATCACTTTTTAAAGAAATTAACTAGTAGAAACCATGTTACTGCAACATCATGGTTGAAGTCATGCCAAAGTCAAAATTATAATACCTGAGATAACACCCTTGGCTACACTAGACAAATATACTAAGGCAATAACATTACCTACTGTAACTTAAAAGTAGTAGTACCCTGCTGTTATTTTTGTGAATTTAACAAGATAGGCTTAAGAAAAAAGAGCAGCAATTTCAAAATCACAGAAAGCATTAGAATTTAATAAATTCATTTTCCTTTCCTCATTTCCAAGCTGGCTACACCAGAACCCAAGTCTCCAAAGCAGCATACTCATACAAGAGTACCGAACCAGAAACAGACAGCATCCTTTAAACATCCTAAGTCACAGAAAATATAGCCTCCACCCTAGAGATTTACAGTTTAAGTCAGATGGGCAACTTTAAGAAATAAAACACCCAAATGACAACTAGCTAATGACTTCTTAGAATTTATATTTTGCTTTTTCTGCTCAAGTTAAATGAAGAGTAAGAAAATGGATTAAATGGTAAGAGTGGAGGAAAGGGAGTCGACATGAACCAGTTTTAAATTAATCAGTCTTCAAGGATATATGAAGGGTAGGAATTGGAGTGGGAACTCTTCTAATAACAGACCCAGCCATCAAGATCACATGAAAAGAGACGTCTACAAAAATAAGAGAAAACGGGATGAAAAATATACCAAGATGGCAAGGGGAAAAAAAGGCAGGACAACAAATGAAAAGCCAGAACTCAAAGCATGAGTATAAAAAAGATCAGCTGGTTTCTTGTTAGGTTTAATGAAGAAAGTGATTACACTAATCTGAAATCCTAATTAACTTAACTTTAAACTTTTTCAAAATGTTTAATGTTTCTCTGCTGTTGCTCTTCCGGAGCATTATTAACACTTTTTGAAACCCTTACTCTATGTTCTGGAGTTGGAATACTTGTCATTTTTCTCCTGTGAAAAATTAAAGAGCCCATATACAAGATCAAGCTCATGATCCCAACCTGATAAATTAAAACTACACTAACAAGATCAAATTAAAATGCAATCTCTCACCCACACAAAGCTTCCCAAAGATTTGTTTCAAGTCTTCACTTAGCAAATCCAGACTCCACTCTCTTCTGTCTACCTCTCAAACCCTACTCAAAACAATCACTGACAGTTAACTTTGTCCAGATCACACCTGCCTTGCTCACTGCCCCACATCTGCCCTTTAAACATCTACATTCCATGCTGCCTATGGGTACGTCAGATATGGGTATGTCAGTCTGATGCTGTCAACATCTGCACTGGACAGGAGACTAATTTTCACCTCCTTCAATCTGACTTTAGTCAGTTGCTAGGAAGAAAATTCTCAAGAGCCCAACAGCTTGTGCTCAATATCCATCCTTTTGTCAGGAATAAAATACATAATTTTCCTTAAAATTGCCTTGCCAAGATTCATAATGAAAAAATATATATACACATACACATCACTCCATGTTTTTCTTCCCCCTGTACAAATCATTCAAGCTGTACCAAGGAAAATGGCATCTATGTCTTCAATTTCACTACATAATTACTGAGATATATAAAAGTATGTCTCTTATTATCAATTAAAAACCCTCATTGCCTATTTCTTCTTTCTGACAATGTCCTAAGAGACTGTCAGTTTTACCTGGGTAATGTTAAATGTTAACTTGGCAATTCAATGTTTTCAGGATGTAAAAAGCTGAGAAGTTATCTGTGCAACAAGACTGTTAGAGAGCAAGATCACCAATCAGCTATAGCTGCTAAGATCACACAGATGCTAGCAAACTCAATAGTTTTAACTCTACTGTTTTAGTAGACCAATAAATACTGCTTTCCTGCTCTAAAAGTAATAAGACACTCTCTACATAAAAAGTGGTTCTTAGAATGATTGAGACTTAGTATTGAACAACACTGATTGCTCTCAAGAAGTTGAAATCCTACTTCTACTCAAAAACAGTGCACTTGCACTATAATCAAAGTTTACCTGAAATGAAATAATTATCCAAACACCAAAACTTGAAAAGAAAGCCTTCAAAAAACTCTTAAGACAAATAGTGCCTAAACATAAATGACATGAAAAAAGGGAAACTACAAGCCAATAATTAAAGTGTTTGCTTTCTATTTATTGAATGAGGATATTTACTGAATAAAGAATTTACTCTATTTTCACCTTCTAGCCATTTAGAGAGGAGTTACATGTAGGTGTCACTATTTTTTTTCAGTACCACAGAAGAGGCTGCAGTGAATTATCCAGATATTTTCATGTTGTCCACCATGTGAATAATAGCACAAAAAATGAGAAGTGGTATGGCAATCATGTAGAAAAATTAAGACAAATGATCTGGTAGGCAGTGGAAGTCACTGGCTTTAGCAACAGTCCTTGCTCTATTCAACAGAATTCTACCACCTTTTCCAGGACTACCATAAATCCGGTCTCACCATTAAAATCATTACAGACACATGCAGTCAGTCATGTCTCAATTTTCAACTCCAAGTTATTCTACCTCTGCAATACCAATGGACTGATTAGTTATGGGAAAGTAAAAGATTAGCACCTCTAACTCAATAAGCTTTGTCTCAGTTTTTGAAAATCTGGTGTATTCCAATCAATATAAAAATAACAGGGCTTCAACAAGAGCACTACTGTTTATAGACATGTATCACTGCCTAAAGGGCTCTCACAAACCATAATGTTCCAGATATATTAATAAACATGAAGAAACAGCATCAATTAGCTCCAAATAATGCAAAAATTTTTTTAAAAAGAAGCATTTTACACCTATAACAATAGCAAAAAATTTTATTAGACCATCCCATTATTTGGAAATAAGGACAATTTGTTTCTATTCGACATCATTTTATCTCCTGTTCTTTCAGAGAACTCTCCACCATTCCTTGTGTCCTGGAGTAAACATGTGACCTAGGCTGGCTAAATAGGTCTCCCCTGGCAATAGAAACTGGTTCAGCTCTGAGTGTAACCAAAACAAAGCTAATCAGTCCCTTCTTTGGCGAAGAAATAAACACTGAAGTTCTTTTTCTGCTTGGATGTCAAAATTAGGATGACCACCTCAAACTTAAGGTGAGCATTTTGTATAATATGTACCTATGAAAATAGAAGTAAACTAAAATACATGGAGACAGATGATGAAGAAAGCCTCACATCCTTGAAGTCAGTCCCATCTAGCCATGCCTGAACTCAGGATCTGCAGGTTCTCGAAAAACATTTCATTCAATGTTGTTTCAATACATAATGTTAATGGGGAAAAAAAAAAAAAAAAACAATTCCCAGCCAGGGCTACTGCTATGTGGAATATGCACATTTTCTCCATGTCAGTGTAGGTTTTCTCTGGGTACTTTAGTTTCCTCCCATATCCTAACAACATCCAAATGAGATGAATTGGCATGTATACGTTGTACAGATCTGAGAGTGAAAACTGGCTCCCGCCTTGAACCCTGACCTGCCTGGATAGGCTCCTGGATAGGTGACCCTGAACTGGAATAAAAGAGTTAGAAAATAATTATCTTGTTTTTATTAATCTTTCGTAAATGTGTGTATAGCTCACATTTTAATGTTTAATATTAGAGGAGTTTTGGGTCTTTATTTACAAGTTTAATGATGTTTTTGTGACCAAGTAATATGCCACAGGAACTTAACTCTTGTTTATATCAATTAGCCTATAGTAAAACTGATCTTGCTATATGTCATTTCCATTTAAAGTCAGTTTCCAAGAATCTGTGGATGACATTTAAGTGAGGGCTTACTATATTCCTGGAATTGCCAGTTGCAAGGGCTCATAAATTCCCTTTTTGCTTAAACAAGTTTTAGCTGAATTTCTGTAACTTGTAATTGGTGAGGTTATACGAACATTAGCAAACTGAAGAACTCTGCTAGAGAACAACTTACTAATACATTTTAAAGTTCCTGAAGAAACTTTCTGAATGGTAGTTACAAAGGTAGACACATATGTAAAACTTCATCAAACTACACACTGATTTGTGCACTTTGTTGTTAATACATTTAAGTTGTAAAAAAAGATTTGTGCCCCCATATTTCTACTCCTGGAAATGTACCTTAAGAACATAATTTTAAAAAGGAAAACAGTATATGTACATGGTGTTCCTTCACTACAGCATTAGTATTTATATCAAAAACATAAAAACAACCTTTAAGTCCGATAATAGAGAAATAATGCAATAGAAAGTGTAGTTTTTAAAGATTATAAATTCCAGGGTTATTCTAAATCATTTAAAAATGCCTGAAATTATAGTTAAAAAATAATAATAATAATATGATATCAAAGCTAGAACTACAACTATGGTAAAATGTATATGCATGTAGCCAAGGACTTGAAAGGGAATATAAACCTAAATATAAAATACTATGTACAACGGTTCAAAAAATGAATTAGTGTAAATCTAAGAAAACATAGATAACTTTATGTTAAACATTGTTGAAAGAAATCAAAAAGATCTAAACAGGTGGAAATATATTTTGTCCATGGATTGGAAGACTCAATATAGTAAAAAGGTCAATTCTCCCCAAAACTGATTACAAGTTTAATGTAATTCCTACCAAAATCCCAGTTTTTCGTAGATACAGACAAGATTATCTAAAATTCATACAGAAAAGCAAAAAAACTAGAATAGCTAAAACAATTTAGAAAAAAAATAAGCAGGTGGAATTACTCTATCCAATTCGAAGACTCATACAGCTATAGCAATAAAGGCTGTGTGGTACTGGCAGAATAGATACACAGATCAATGAAACAAAACAGGGAACCCAGAAATAATCCCACACATTGTTTTCCACAATGATACTGGAGAAACTGGATGGCCACTGAGGGGGAAAATGTGAACTTACCTAAACTTCACATTATACAAAAATTAACTCAAAATGAGTCAAAGATTTAAATGTAAAATGTAAAACTATAAAACTTTTAAAAGAAAACTGGAGAAAATCTTCATAAGCTAAAGCTTGGTGAAGAATTCTTAGACATGACACCAAAAGCACATTCCATAAATGGGGTGTGCGTTAATAAATTGGAATTCCATCAAAATTTAAAACTTACTATGCAAGAGACCTGTTAAGAGGTTCAAAAGACAAGCTACATCCACACTAAGGAGTACCCATGGAATACTACCTAACAATAAAAATTTATAAACTATTGATATACCAACTTGGAAGGCTCTCAAGGGGATCATGTTGAGTTTTAAAAAAAGTCAATCTCAAAAAGACATACATTATACGATTTTGTTTATACAATATTATTGAAATGATAGAACTAGAGATGGACACAGATTAGTTTTTAAGGGTTAGGAATAGTGAGGAGTGAGTGTTAGCAGTATGACTATAAACTACACTTTCTATTGCATTAGCAGTAGCATGAGGGAGATGGAATAGTTCTGTATCATAATTGTAGTAGTGGTTACATAAATCTACACATACACCAAAGCCAGAGAACTGTATATACATATTATGCCAATGTCAATTTCCTGGTGTTGACATTATACTGTAGTTCCATAAGATGTAACTATTGGGAGAAACTGGGTAAAGAGTACACTGAACCACTCTGTACTATAGTAACTTCCTGTGAATCAAGAAACATAAATAAGCAGTTAATTGACTTTTTATTACTGTAAGTAAACATTAGAGCAAATACTGTAATAGAATTTTTTAACGTAACTGAAAACTGGCACAGCAGAATCTTAATGGCTGAGGAAAATATGCTAATTTTAGGTAATACACCAGGAGTTTTAGTAGCACACACTGCCTCAACACATCCCCTAAATGACACAAGTCACAGATAAGTAAATAACAATTTTTCAAGTACCAGGTCCCTTAGATTTATCTATAAAGATTAGCCATTTGTACAGGCCAAGCTGGCAGTTAACCTGCCTGACAAATGACCAATCCTCCCTTTTAATAGCTCCATCTTCCCCATCTTAGCCTCATCTCTCCTGTCTGCCGGTTCTGCCTCCAGGCTGTACCCCAACCCCTTTAACTCTTCCTGAACACAGCTGAAAAATTAATCTCCCCAAAATACCACTTTTCCTCAAATTCTGTGTTGCCCAAATGGCAGTACTTCTTAAAACAGGAAGTTAAGGAGACATATTTCAGTGCAATTTAAGAAAAAAAGCTTTAAAAATAAACACAAAGCAATGCTGGAAAAAGCTGCTTCAATGGGTAGCAAATCCTGTGTCACCAGATATATTCAAGTATATGGGAATCTGAACCTGTGAAACCTATTCCAATCACAGAATTCTCTGATTCTGTATTATTTCCCTGGTAGTCCTATCTTCTTTACCTGGCCTTTCAAACTACCCTCTAATATCTAACTCCAAACTCTTCTCTCTGCACCCTTATCCAGTCTAGGCACTCACTGTTCCCCATGTACTTCTTATAACTGCTGTTTTTCTTACCTAGATGACTTTTTCCCATCCTTTCTTCCTCCTTTCGTGCACCTTCAGAAAAAGCTTATACAATCCCTTACTTACCTTCCCATTCCATTCCTACATGCCATTCATGCTATTAATTTGCTTTTCATGCCCATGTGTCCTGATTATAAGCTCTGGGACAAAATAGGAAAAACAGTCTCCTGCTTGCTAGAAGACAATCTTCATCAGAGACCACACGTGGTCACCCAGCCCTTTCCCCATTCTGGTTTCTCTGACACAGCTTTTCCCCAAGAAATCCATTGTTGCCCCGTGTAACAATCATCTATTCAGCCCCTTCATTGAGCAGAATGTCATTAGAAACAGTGCAGGAATACATAAAGGTGTACACTTCAGCTTCTTTGGGCCTTCTCCCCCACCTTCATCCACTCAGATATACCCGTGAGCTACTGCAGGGAAGAAGGTACTAATGTAGCTGCAAGTCTCTGATCTTGGCCTTTGAGATTCAACTGTGAATTGTAAAAATCCCTGTTCTGGTAGAAGCTATTCTTCATCACTCTTCTTCCACTTTACCATCACTGGTCCTCTTTTTTCAATGTCTTTCCTTTTTCAAACAAATTTCATTTAAGCCTTCCCATTTCTGTTGCTTGAATGTCTCCTACCCGGCTAAGAGCCCTCTTTGCCTCATCAGAGCCCTATTCAGGAATTCATAAAATTACAATGATACTCCTTTCTAGGCACTGTTCAAATACATATGTATGAGGAATGACTACTAATGGGTACGAGATTTCTTTTGGGGGTGATGAAAATGTTCTCGAGTTAGATTATGATGATAGCTGCAAAACTGTAAATATACTAAAAACCACTGAATTATATACTTTTAAAGGGTCAACTGTTACGTGAATTATATCTCAATTTTTTTTAAAAAGTAAGATTCTCCACCCCTACCCTATATTTACATTTGGCACTGGGCAGGAAAACATTTAATTTTTGAGACAAGAGCCTTTCCTCACATACTTATTGGTGAATATAGTCCATTATCTTCCTAAAACAAGTGTTCCTTCCTAAAACAAGGACTATATTCTTCAATAAGTATGTGATAGGTACCACAGACAATGATCACCAGACCAGAACAGAACATGCCCTTCTGGAGCATAAAGAGAAGACAATAAATTATTTAATTACCACTGTGATAAGAGCTAGGGAACAAAGTATAAAGAATGATTTAATCTGGGAGGAATGTGGGGGTGGGCAGGGTCCCAGAAAGAGAAACTAGTACATCTATGAGGTACATCTACACCTCAGCCCATATAAGGTAGTTACAACAATTAGTTTGGGCTAACTGTCAGTACAATGAAACCCCTAGATCACAGGCATTTGAATACAATGCAATTGATAACTGGTTCCCACCCACCACAGGAAGCCCACTTGAACATTTCACTGGCTTTGAGGTAAAGTGACTCTGCATTTATGTGAATCTTCTACCCACAGACAGTGTTAATGATAAGGTTTTGGTGTACTCACAAATGTATAATTTATTATTCATGTAATCTGGGGCAAATACAAAAAGAAAATTAAGTTATGCTAAAAAATCGTGTACATTCAACTCTAGTTATTAATTATGATTGCACAGAAAGTACAGGCTTGTACAAACTCAAAGATAAAGGTCTAATTTATGGTGTTTGTTATAAATAAATAAATACATACTTTTTTGAAAACAATAAGCTCATATCTTTAGTAGTCCGGGAAAACCCTAGATCAGAGGTCAGCTAGCAATAGTCTATCGGTTAAATCTAACCACTCCATTTTTGTAAATAAGTTTTACTGGAACACAGTCATGCCATTTGCTTATATATTTTTAGAGCTGCTTTCCCAACACAACTGCAGAACTGAAGATAGTCAAGACACTTTAACGCCACTAAGGTCTAAAATATTTCCTACCCGGCCTTCTACAAAAAAATTTGCCAACTTGTAACTAGACAGAAATAGTCCACGTTGATTCAGAACAATGAAATCTCATACATCCTTTAGCAATTAAGTATTCCAGTGGATAAGCAACAGACTTGAAATGCAAAGAATTCTAAATCTACTTCAATCTGGTACAGAGCTTTAGGTAGATCACAATTACTCTTATATACCAATAAAATTGAGAGCAGTTAAGTTTAGTTTTGCCTAAGGACTCAGGACCACTAAAGCCAAGCCTGGGAAAGGTGTTTGTATTATCTTTTGCAGCCTAATAAATTACCTCAAAAGTTAGTAGCTTAAAATAAACATTATCTCTTCAAGTTTTCTGTGGGTTAGGAATTCGGGGTTGGATGGAGTTGCCATCATCTGAAACTTTACTGAAGCCCTTGGATCTGCTTCAGAGGTTGCCTAGTAACATGCTTGGCAAACTGGTAATGGCTGTTGGCAGACCTCAGTTCCTCTCCATAGGCCCTCTTGGGTGTCCTGACAACATAGCAGCCAGCTTCCCCCAGAGTAAATAATCCATGAAAGATCCAGGAGAATACTATCCTAAGACTTTGCTCCAAAAGTAGACAGTTTCATTTCCACCACATTCTATTCTTTATAGAAGCAAGAGTCTCTATGTCCAACACATATTCAAGAGGCTCAAAGTTAAGCTCCACTTTTTTAAGAGAGGGTTGTCAAAGAAACTGCAGAAATATTAACACCACTACAAGGTTTCAAATGAGGAGTAAATGGCTACAATAACATAACCAACAAGACTTGGTTGATTAAAAAATCTATGCTTAACCATCTTCATAACACACATTTTGTTCTATATATTATAGAAGAGGTTTCATCACCATTTGTTAAGGCACTCCAAAAAAGTAAAAAAAGTAAAACAGAAAAAAGCAAGGCACTTCAGCTTTTCATATTTGATGCAGTAATGACAAAAGGAGGCAGTTATATTTTTATTTTAGCTTTTTTCCAAGAAGGCGGCAAATTATGGTGAATAGATCATGATCATAAATAACTGCAAAGTTGGATTAGGACAGACAAGTAGTTATGATTGAGAGCCACATAAAAGATTTTCTCAGATATAAACAAAAATAATAAGAAAACAAATTTGGATATGCATTCAAAATTTGGGGGGGGGGTGCCAGTATTGTTACCATAACTGCTACAGACTTCCATCAGAGAAACTTCTAAAACAAAGAACATATATGGAGTGAAATAAAAAGTTACCTGCAACAATTAAATGTATTTTGAAAATAAATGTCTTAGTCATTAGACTCAAGTAACACTTTCGCCAAATTCATCTGTTAATATTATTGAGTTTCTTTGCAGAAGGCAAGAAAGTTCTGGGGAATTAAACTTTCACACAGTAGACAATGAAGTAACAGCTTTCCTGATTTTCTCAACAGGAAGCTCAAATATTGTCTTGAAGTGGACTATTAAACTGCTTTAAAATAAATTAATTCAAAACCCACTCTACTGGGTTGAATAGTGCCCCAAAAAATTTCATGTCCACCCCAAAGCTTCAAATACAGCCTTATTTGGAAATAGGATCTTTGTAGATATAATCAAGTTAAGATGAGGTGATAATGAATTAAGTGCACCCAAAATCAATCCCTGATACCCTTATCAAAGGAAACTTTGCATACAGAGACATAGGGAGAAAGACGAGGGCAGAGATTAGAGGAACACCAAGGTCGCAACAACCACCAGAAGCTGAAAGCATGGAACAGAGTCTTCCTCTGAGCCCCCAAAAAAGAATCAACCCTGACACCTTGACTTCAGATATCTGGCCTCCAGATACATTAGAGAATAAATTTCTGTTATTCTAAGACACTGAGTTTACGGTAACTGATGTTATGGTAGCCTTAGAAAATTAATACACTCACCCAGCTAGAATTATGGAATTTAAATAATGTCATTTGCAGTACAAGAAATATTTATCTTCAGCCTAAAAACTAAGAATAATATTTACCATTCAAGGTTTTTAGCTCATTAATTCAGAACCATTGAAGATAGCATCTCCATTTAATTCGCTGCTCCTTTTTGGATACTGTTACAGAAATGAATTTGACTTAAGACTCCAATGGACTATGCATATTGCTTTCTGTCAGCCATCAGAGGTCATCCACTGAGGTTCTCCCAGAAGGGCAGTAAAGTATCTGCACAGAATTGGGGGTCAGTTCACCATACTTGATATCCAACAACTCTACAGAAAGCTATGTCTTTGTTGAAGTCCTCCTGCTGAACCAGAAGTTTAATACAAAACTAAGTTTCAAGAAGTTAATCTTCTACATTTAAAGTCCTCTTATACTTGTAGCATCACAGTGATGACAGTTTTTCTAATAGTAACTATTGGTAAGCTGTGGGTTATAATTTATAACTTTTTATTCATTCTGCGTTTCTCAAAAGATGATTCATTTAAGCCCATCTTCAATTTATTTCAAATTCATACCAGCACAAATATGCATGGCTGATTTCGCATAACAGTCTGACAGAATGGGGCAATTTCTGTGGTATTTTCAGAATTCCTGGACATTTTTCCATTTTATCATCCTTGTATCTTCAGCATGAACTCAAAAAAGGTATTACACAGAATGAAAGATAAACATCTGCCGCATTTATTTTCTATCAAATTGTGTTAACAACACTTCTGAGACTCAATTTTACTTAGAACATCTAAGAGAAGTGGATTCAGATTCTCCAAAAAATATGTTCCTTTGTAACTATCTCTCCTGATTAAAATTTGAGCCAGTATAACTTAATACATCTCCAATAACTGAATATTATTAGTTACCGAGCAACTGGCAAGCTTAAGAATAAGAATACTGACCACAAAAAGTTATCTTCAAGGATTTTCTAGAAAGCCCTGCTTCTCTACATAGAAAAAGCAATATTGACATACCTTGTTTTCGAACATCTTCTACAGCAGCCACAAGCTCCTCCTTGAGAAACTGACTCTCCTTTGCAATTTTATCCCCCTTCTCCAGGAAATTCTCAGTTGCTTGTTCAACAGACGCAGCCAAAACATGGGCCTTCTTAGAACGACCTCTCTTCTTATTAGAGGGCCCCTTACTATTGGTATTTACCAGCGTTGTAACCTAAAAGTTTCATTTTTAAAAATTAAACTGAGTCAATTAAAATGAAACAGAAAGACTAATATCTTTAAAGATAGCAAGAATTATTGATTACAAAATGGAACATCATGTTTATGAGATTCTATCGAGCATTAACAAATAACATACAACTTTCTCCACATTGAAGATATACAACAAAGATACTCTTTAGTTTCCAAAATAATTTAGCTATCTCAATGTGTAAGAAATATAATAATTCCTCAAACATGACCACTAGGTTTTTAGTTCCATTTTAAAAATTAAAAACTGATTAGAAACAAGTTAGACATACATCTCTACTATATGTCATCAAAAAGTTCCAAAAAGAGGTCAACAATGAACTTAGCTTTAGCTGGAGGGGTTACATTTTCCTCCTATTTCCAACCTGTGCAAAATGTTTTTAAGATGACTTACTTCTGAAATCGTTTCACAGTTTATTCACACAAATCTCAGCAAACAGTAAAGGCTCTTAAGAAAAAATGAAAGGACTGCCTGAAGTAACCTACTGTGATGGTGTTTTAAGTAACAGAACAGTAACTATCATAAATACATATACTACCAGATGATCTGTAGATTGAAGATAACTAAAGATTAGCATAATTTGTCATACAAAAGACCTGAGAGTTATAGTAGATGAGCTATACAAAAGTAAATATTCCTGAGTCCTACCACACTCTTCTATATATATTTTTTAAATTTTCTATATAGATATGTTACGTGTATTTAAAATACTAGTTTATATTTATCAGCTGGAATGCAATTTTAAAGACAGTACATGCCACTACGTTTCATTTTCTCTCTCTCAGACACAACCATGTAAACTGTGCCAAAACACGGAAAGTGCATAGCTAGTTGCTAACAGTTAATGTCATCACACTGTGATATTTGCATTTGTAACAGAACATACCAAACCTCCACCCTGAGGTTACATTACCTATCAGACAGTGAAAGGTGTGTTAAACAGGGTAAAGAGACTCAATAATCAAGGCTCCATATCCCATCTTTCTTGGATATACCTTCCAAGAAAAGCGATGCCAAGAAAATGTTTACAAAGCGCAAACATTTGGAAAGTTGCACTATATACCATTATCCTCTATAATTGTCAATAAGACTCAAGAAGAATGGTTGTTTCTAAAGAGTTAAATGAATCCATACATCAATAATTATTAGTGGAGCCTAAATTCAACCACTCGAATTAGGCCTTTAACAAAATAACCTATGGAACCTGTTACAACAACTATGTATTTGTTTGCAGATTCTTACCTGTGTAACGAGGGGTTCCAACAGTCTTTCAACTGCCAGAGTCCTGATCTCTAGACTTTTGGGGTCCCATTTGAAGTTTATGTTGCCGGCGTGGACAGCAGTCATTTCTGAAAGAAAAACAAAAAGCCAAAGTCAGGCAAACATGTAATATATAACAAATCTTCTACTTAAGGATTTTAGTATCAGGAAAGCTATATTCATGAGATTAAAAAAAAAAAAAAAGTGTTACTAGCCTGTATATGTGGGTCCAGTAACTCTTATAACCTCTTAAGATTTCAAGTTTACAAACATTAGAGGGTACTACAAGAGAGCATTCTCAAACACACAGAGCTTTTCCCTTTGGGCTTCTCTGACACTAAGACATTTCTACTTCCAGTTTTTCCATGCTGATTTAAAAGTAGGATGAAAAGCTAAAGTGAAGAAGGCTAACAGAAGATTGATTTTTCTTACACAACATTTTTAGTACAATATTATCTATCTAAACAGTACACCCCACTTCATTTTTTGATGGATTCTTAGAGAACATTTTGTCTTACTCTATTAAAACATAAGGCTGAACTCTGCTGCCCTCTGCACCTACAGTTATCACTCAAAGCCAGAAGAAATTTCAAGTTGCACTTGGTCAAATATCACTATCAGTGTCAAGGTAAACTTCCATTAGGCAGAGGCTTTAAGACCAGTGAAAAAGACTTCAATGAAAATATCAAGCAGTTAGTGTTTGCTTCTAAAAGTAGTGCTTTAAAGATTAAAGAAAAAAAGAAAGAGGTATGTAGTTGAAGTAAATAATATGAACTTTCCAAACAAACTTAATAGAAATTTAAAAGCTTAAAAAAGTGCAATCTTATAACTCCAAAATCAAATTGTAAAATTTTATTTTAAAGGGAATTAAGGTGCACATAAAAACTTGGATACAATGATATTCACAACAGCACTGTACACAATCATTAAAAACTGGAAACTAAATTTAAAACAGATAACTGAATAAATACCATTTTCCATTAAAGGGAATAAGAGTTCCTCAAACTCAACATAAAACTCCTAGAAGAAAACATAGGCAGGCAGTAAACTCTCCTGACATTGCTCTTAGTAATATTTTTTCTGATATCTTCTCAGGCAAGGGAAACAAAAATGTAAACGAATGGAACTATATCAAACTAAAAAGTTTCTGAACAGCAAAGGAAACCATCAACAAAACAAAAAGACGACCTACTGAATGGGAGAAGATATTTGCCTATGATACACCTGATAAGGGGTTAATATCCGAAATTTAGAAAGAACTCATACAACTCAACACCAAAAAAACAAAACAATACAATTTAAAAATGGGCAGAGGACCTAAAAAGGCATTTCTCCAAAGAGGACTCACAGATGGTCAACACACATATGGAAAGTTGCTCAATGTCACTAATCATCAGAGAAATGCAAATTAAAACCACAGTAAGATATCATCTCACACTTGTCAGAATGACTATCATCAATAAATCAAAAAACAAGTGTTGGCAAGAACGTAGAGAAAAGAGAACTCTCATTTACTGTTGATGGGACTGCAAATTGGTACAGCAATTACGGAAACAGGAGGTTCCTCAAAAAAATTAAAAACAGAACTACCTTATGACCCAGCAACTGCAATTCTGGGTATTTATCCAAAGAAAACCAAAACACCAATTCACAAAGGTGTATGCACCCCTATGTTCAATGCAACAGTATTTACAATAGCCAAGATATGGACGCAACCTAACTGCCCATCAATAGACAACTGGATAAAGAAAGTGTGGTACATATACATCATGGAATATCATTCAGCCATAAACAAATGAAATCTTACCATTTGCAGCAACATAGATGAACCTAGAGGGTATTTCGCTAAGTGAAATAAGTCAGACTGAGACAAATAACACCATATGATTTCACTCACATGTAGAATCTAAGGATCAAAATAAATGAACAAACAAAACAAAAAGACTCATAGATGCAGAGAACAAGCTGGTGATTACCAGATGGGAGGGGGGGTTAGGTGGCTGGGTGAAAAAAGTGAAGGAATTAAGAAGTACAAATTTTCAGTTAAAAAACAGTCACAGGGATGTGAAGTACAGCACAGGAAATATAGTCAATAATATTGTAATAATCATGTATAGTGGCAGGTGGGTACTAGACTAATCAGGGGGATCACTTTGTAAATCATAAATGTCTAACCAAAATGCTGTACACCTGAAACTAATATAATGTAATACTGAATGTCAACCCTAATTGAAAAATAAAAGTAAAAAAAAAGAGCCCCAAATGAAGACTTGGATGTGGACTGCTAAACTTTCAGAAGCTGCCTCTGGATTCTGAAAAAGGTGGGTGTGTGGGAAGAGTGGAGGAGTCTTATTCCAGGTAGAGAAGGCAAGGAGGGCACAAAGATTAACTAGATCAGATCAAAAAGACACAGGAACAAAGGGTTCTATTGGCCAAATTTACAAGCTGAGTATCAAGAACAGTGATAGTAACTCTGATTGATAAACAGACATATCCTTTGACCACAGGGAACATCAAAAGAGGCTAAGGAGTAAATTTCTTTACCATGAATGTATAATTGAGGTAGAAAATGACTATTTTGCAAACCCTAGTGTGATAAGTGATTCAGGTAAGGATTATCAATGAATGTTAACACCACTAGGTGAAGGCTACTAGGGAACAGGATATTTGTGGGTGCCAAAGTATCACCTGACAGGTCACTTACTAATTATAAAGGAGGCAAAATAAACCTTTACAGTGCTGAGATCTAATGGTCACCCTCTTAAACAAATAATTAAGCTTAGCATTGCTAATAATGAAAATCCTGATATTATACACCTCGTAATATGATGAAATATGAAGTACATTCCATATTACCTATAAAAGTATTGTTGATGAAGTTTTATTAAAAAAAAATAAAGTTAAAAAATTAAAAATAAATTTAAAATTAGTTTTAAATGTTTTTCAAAAGCTTCAGTATTACTATAAACTGAGCAAAGAGTTGTACAACAGCCAAATTAAATTAAATGTTAAACCTGAGTCTACTAAAGCCTCTACCTTTTTCAATGCCATAGATCCCTTTCTACTAAAGCCTATTGACCAGCTTGTCCCATAGAAATAAAACATGAGCCTCCTATATAATTTAAATTTTTCTAGTAGCTACATAAAAAACGATTTTTAAAAACCTGATGGAATTAATTTTTATTTCATTTCTATTTATTATGCATATTTTATTTAATATAATATACCCCAAATATTTTAATATACAATCATATTTTTAAAAAATTAGAGATCTTTTACCTAAGTACTAAGTGTTCTGAAAGCTGGGATGTATTTTACACTTAGGGCACATTTAAATTCAAACAAGCCACATCAAGTGCTCAATAGCTACACCTGACTATTGACTTCTGTATTGGACAGTGCAGCTATAGACCCTTCCTCAAAATGTTTTTTTTAAATGCATGAAATACAATTCAAAAGATTATAAAGGAAGCACATACTAAAATTTAGCTATCAAAATACTTAATGAACGAATTGTAATACAGCAATATATGTGCTTCATTATTAACATTAAATAAGATCTGGCAAGAGGTCTTATAACTACACTTCAAAGTAATAATAAACATGCTTTTTTTTTTTTTTTTCAAATTATCATATAATTATTGCAGATATGAAAAGCACTGAGATTTCTACCGGTGACAAAGTTACAGGTTCAACTGAAAACTGTAGTTTGTGGTCTACATTAATATAGAAGGAAATGCTAAATTCCTGCTAATAGTGAAAATGAAGATTTTTCTAATGCAAATTCACTGTATATTAAGAAACCATAACCTAGACTGAATTTCAAGTTACAGGAAGTAATGTTTACAGGAGATACAGATGCATGTTAAAAAAAAAAAAAAACCACCATGAGAAAAGAGACAAACTCAGAATGTAGGGCATTCTACAAGGAAGCTTTAAGTCTTCAGAGTCAACATTTGGGAGAAGGGGATGGGAGGACTATTCTAGACTAAAAGGCCCAGGAGACTTAAGACTCTTATGTTATATATATAACTTATTTGGTGCCTGGTTTGAAAGAGTTAAGATGTTTGTAGGAAAATTGGTAAATTTTTAATATTTATTAAATATTAGATATTATGGAATTACTGCTCAGTTTCATAGGTGTGATAATGAAACTGTGGCTATGTAGAAAAAAGGACTATTTTTAAGAGATACATGCTGAAATATTTAGGGGGGAAGTGTCAAAATGTCTGCAATTTTCAAATGGTTCAGCAGAAGTAGAAATATATACATAGATCAATGAATTAGCAAAATATACTCATATTGTTAAACCTAGGTAGACGACATGTGAATGAGTATTCAGAGATTAATTGTTTTTAGGCTCTTTGTGTACCTGAAATTTCTCATTTAAAAAAATGAGGGACTAATGATACATCTGATATATCCAAAATATATAAAGAACTTATACAACTCAACAAGAAAAAAAAAACAATCCAATTAAAAAATGAGCAGAAGACCTGAACAGATACTTCTCAAAAGAGGAAATACAATGGCTAATAAACATATGAAGAGATGTCTTTGCAAATTAAAACCACAATGAGATATCACCTCATACCTATCAGAATGGCTATCATCAATAAATCAAAAAAACAAGTGTTGGAGAGGATGCAGAGAAAAGGGAACCCTCATACATTGTTGGTGGGAATGCAAATTGGTACAGCCGCTATGAAATACAGTATGGAGGTTTCTCAAAAATTAAAAATGATATAGCTTTTGACTCAGCAATTGCACTTCTGGGTATTTATCCAAAGAAAACCAAAACAATAATTCATAAAGATCTATGCAACTCAATATTCATGGCAGCACAATTTACAAAAGCCAAGATATCGAAGCAACCTAAATGCCCACCAACAGATGATCGGATAAAGAAATTATGGTTCACATATACAAAAGAATATTACTTGGCCATTAAAAAAAATGAAATCCTACCATTTGCAATGACATGAATGGACCTAGAGGTTATTATGCTGAGTGAAATAAGTCAGACAGAGAAAGATAAATACCATATGATTTCACTTATATGTAGAATCTAAGAAACAAAAAGAACAAAGTAATCAAAAACAGATTCACAAATATAGAGGACAATCTGGTGACTGACAGAGGGGAGGGAGGATGTGGGCTGGGAGAATGTGATGAAGGGTTAAAGAAGTACAAATTAGCAGTTGATAGTGGATCATGGGAATGGAGAGCACAGCATAGGGGATGCAATTAGCATTAATATGATGGCTAGGTGGAGGGCCTACGGAGGGAGCAATTAGGGGGATCGTTTTATGAACTATAAGATGTCTAACCAATGTACTGTATACTTAAAACTAGTTTAAATAATTTTTAAATGGGGAAATGATGTTGAAGTTTATGAGTAAATGGTCAAAATGCATATTACTAAAGATATATATACTTCATATACAATATGAAGCATAACTGTAGGGGGAAAAAGGAATCTGGATATATAAACCAAAATATTAATAACAATGATGTTATCTCTAAGAGTTGGTGCTTTTGACATTCTTTTTGCCTAACTGTATGTTCTAATACTATAAAATTACATAGGTATTTAGAAAAAATTTTATAACAAAAAAATAGAATCTATAAGATGCAAGGATAATACAATCAAAAGGCATGCTTGATCATCACTTAATCACTTTGAACTTGTTTCCTCATTTATGTCTCATTACCTTCAGAAGATTTTGTAGGCTTTTGTGAAGATTAAAATTTAATCTGATGAATGAAATGAGATCCACTGAATAAAATGAGAATCTAAGAGTCCATGCTAATATGAATAAAGAAGTTCTTTCATACAATAAAAACCCAACAAATATAGAAGAAATAAATGTTATTTAGAAAAAAAAAATCTCCACTTAGGAAGCATCATAATAATTCAGGCAAGAATCATCGAAGAATGCTAAACCTAGTGGGTGAAAATTTACTAAGAAACTGAGTATTAACTGTCTCATGGTAACTCCCAAGAGATTATTTATTGATTACAAAGGGGGTAAATATAGTAACTCTGAAGTGGAGAAATCTGGCAGGCGCCTTTTTTACCAAGTGATCAAAATTAACATCCCTAATAACTGACATAATGTAGCTCCTGATATGATGCACTGAGAAAGGATAAAACATCCCCTTCCTGTAGTGTTTCCTACCAAAATTACATTACTTCAATCTCATGAGAAAACATTGTACAAACTCAAAATCAAGGAAATTCTACAAAAGAACTGGCTATAGTCTTTAAAAAGGTCGAGGTAGAAAAAAACAAAGATAAGTGGAAAAATTCTTCCAAATTAAAGGAGGCTAAAAAGACACAACTAAACGTGGTAATTCTGGACTGAAATTGTACTGGAAGGAAAAATAGAGATAAGTGACAAAATGTGAAAATAGATTCTGAATTAGAAAACAGTATTGTATCAATGTTAAATTTTAAAATTTTCACCATTATACAGGAGTTATGTCCTTGTTTCAGGTAACAGGCATGATGTCTGCAACTTACTCTCATAGTTCAGAAAAAAATAATTTATTAAATATATGTATATAAACAGGAATGGAAAGTGGGAGAGACAGTTGGAGGAAGGGAGAAGGGAGAGAGAAGAGGGACAAGGAAGACAGGAAAATGGGAAAGAGGAATAGGAAGAGAAGGGATAGAGTGGGAGGGTTCCATAGAAGAAGGGAAGAGAAGAGAAGAACGGGAAGGCAAGTAAGAGGAAAGAGGGAGAGGAAGAGGAGTGGGGAGAGGGATGGAGATATATTGAAATGTGACTGAGGAACTGATTTTCATTAATGTTAAACAACCCCTAGGGACTACCTTATCAGACAG
This sequence comes from Eidolon dupreanum, assembly GCA_028627145.1. Taxonomy (NCBI): domain Eukaryota; kingdom Metazoa; phylum Chordata; class Mammalia; order Chiroptera; family Pteropodidae; genus Eidolon; species Eidolon dupreanum. Next base: position 25,359,843 of record CM053515.1, read on the forward strand.
CACAGTTCTAGACTCTCCAGAAAGCAACATCAAACACCCAAATTCTATATTAAAATGATGACCAGGATAATATAGAAATGCACATGTCTGTGACTAACCCACTCTTGACAACTTTAATATAAAATTATCTGTATCATCTCCCAGAAATGCACACTTGAGGCACAACTAGGTGGACTCTTTTATATACTGCTGAAAATATTAGTGCGGGAATCACCTAACATTTCCCCAAGATTTATCTAAGGATCAAAAAATCCTGGAATCACTGGAGATGGGGTGCCAAAGGAATTTGAATTTGCTTAATCTGGTAACAAAATGACAGTTTCCAAAAAAAATTTGTTTCATTGCAGTGGGTAAATATGCTTTCTACATTCATATTATTTTAGGCCTATACTCTGGTTTTTAACAGTTATTTGTCCACTAAACTGATCAATCCAAGTCAGTAAACTTTAGAAGATGAAGTGCTCTAGATTACTGAAGGGCTAATAACAACTCAAGCAAATGTCATCAAATGTCACAGATAAGACATTTTAGAAAGAATGATTTGCCCCATGGATTTTGCATTACTGTATCCTAGCATTCCAAAGGCACTGCATCAACAGAAATTAACGGAAAACCTTTCAAGGGTTGTACAGGGAGGGAGCCAAGAGATAACTAAAATAAAGCCAGCTGCAAGTAGACACGTGATCACATTTGTGTTTTAATTACTAAACAAGTACAACATACAATTCATTTACCCAAATAAATACACTCTGCCATTTTTTCTTAAAATAAAAAGCCTTCTAGAAAAGCAGGAACCCAGGGAAGGGCAGTTAGCCCAACCCCTGCCTGAGGAAAAGCACTAGGCCTGAGGACTTGGTAACTTTTGAAAACCAGTAAATTAAGTTTCAAACAGCACACAGGCTGTTGTGCTGCTTTAGAACTCACAGCTCAGGCCCACGATGAGAGTATTGATCAGAGAGAGTCTCAGGCCACAGGGAAGCTATGGAAAAGGGAGGCTGGAGAAACCTGGAAGAGGGAGGAAAGAGAAAAGAAGTTGCCCAAGGTGAGCCTGCAAATATTGGGCAGCCCAGTTCAGAAAATTTAGAAACCATTCAGTGTGTTCTCAAGTCTTTCAATAACCATGATAGAAACAGACTGTTTTGTGCATCATCTTTAAAGGCCCTGCCAAGACTAACACCAAACCACACATTATTAAACTATACTATAACAAAGCCAAGCTATGCTTTTGGTAACCCCAACCCTAAAAAGCAGTAGTATTTAAAATCAAATGAGAATATGTCCTCTGGAAAGAAACGTGGCTTCTTGTCCCAGCTTTGTCATTAACTTATTATCTGACCTTGGGCAAGTCATTTCACCTCTCTGGATCCCCAGTTTTCTCATCTATAAAATATAAGGGGTTGAATTCTAAGTTCCAAGTCTTTCCAGCCCTGAAATTATAGTGTTCCTCTCTTTTATATTATTTCTCCATAGCCTATAAATTGTTTTATTAAACATAATTTTCCCCAGGTTTAGCCTGTGGTCTTTCTAGCTGTATTTTAAGGATGATAACTAAGCTTATGCTTCTTTAAGTCTCTTAAGTTACTGGCAAGGAAGGTACTTTAGGCAAAGCAGACACACTATTAGTTAAACTAAATTTATGCAACCTGTTTTTAAAATACTTACAAGCCTACCAACACAAAGCTTCTGCCTTAATTTTAGTCATATCTTCTGCTTCTCTACAATTAATGGTACTGTTTAGAGTAGCTAAACAAATAAGTTTTAAACTCTTGGCAGTTTCTAAGTTTTCCAATTAACTTACAGAGCACTCCTTCACAAGATCTATTACAAAATCTACTAGGGCTAGCCAACCTTAATGAATTACAGCAACCTTAGGTTTTCCCAGGAAGGATCATGCTTAGTAGAACTAAATAAAAAGTTAAGCGGTAATTATTCAGTCTTCATTATCTTATAAACAGCAATCCTGGCTATAAAGCAAAAGTTCACTATAAATTCAGAAAGGGGCAGAGATGTAGGTGTTTGACTAGCAATCTTTATGATAGAAAGAGAAATGAAGAAGCAACAAGCAGAAAATAAAAGCACAGCTCCATCACAACCAAGGAGGCTGATTACTGGCAAACTGCCTCTTTCATGCAAAGAGCTATACACTTTCTCCAAAGACATTTAATGTTCATTTACAACAGAATAGCCACATCATTCTTAAAATGTGTCTGCTCCAAAGCTTTAGACTATCCTTACCACACTACTCAATGCCAATTTTTTTAAGAGCAAGGTTAAGTTAATGCAATGTTAGATAGTTCATTTAAATGCAAATCAGAAAATTCCAAAATTAAAAGTACCCATAGTAATGTTAACTGTCACACTGTACAAGATATAGGATAGTAGATTACTACTGCAGTCTCAAGGATGCCAGGTTGCCTCTGTATTAAACAGTTAATATAGCTGTTGGAATCTCAACTCTCAAATCTCCCAGTAACTGTCAAAAAAACGTAACCTTTAAAATTAAGACTCACCCTGACATTTGCCTATTTTACGAAATTCTCCCCCAAGCCCGTCTTATAAAATGTAAAGTGGTTGGAGACTAGGGAGGAGTGGTAAAAAATAAGAGTTATAAAAACACGTGTTCCATGTAAACCAAAAAAAACAAAACAACAAAAAACTTGTTTTTTCCACCAAAAATGCAGATTCTTTTTCTAATCACAAGTACAGTATCATCATTCAAAAAAATGTTTAGCCTTGGTCAAACCTAAGGGCCAAAACATAATCAAAGTAGTAAAAAGTTTCCCATCTACTGCAGAGTACCTGGATTATACATAAACCATCATTCTTATGCGATCAACTCATCACACACAAATACATTTTATATCAGGCACTTATATGACAGAAGTTGTGTCACTCTCCTTGCAGGTATACAGATTTATGAGAAAAAGGGACATATGGCTAGATATTTATTATTTTTAAAGATTATTATATTTATAATTTTTTAAAGATAATTATTTTTAATCATAATAAAAGATTTAATCATTCATTTTGTTCCTTATTTTCTTGAAGCAAGCTGAATGAAAGAACTGCCATGCTATAAGTATTAGGAGACACAAAGATGACCAAAAACACAAAAGATCAACAGTAAACATAAAAAATTCAGTCAACCATTTAGCCACTCAATCAGCAAATATGAGTGCCTTCTCCATTTAGGCACTATTCCAGACAGCAGAGAACAAGACCAAAAAATTCTGCCTTCATAATACACTGTAGTAATGGCATAAATAAACAAACAAGATAGCATTAGTGCTACGAAGAAAATTAAGAACGGTAATGATAACAGAATTATGTAGGGTCCTTCAAGGGGCCTTTCTGTCTTGATAACACTTGAGCTGAAATGTGAAAGTCAAAGGAAGAGCCAGTCAAGCCAGGATCTAGGGGAAGAGCACTGCAGGTAGAGGTTAACAGAGACAAGGCAGCATCCCCTAGAACTTAGTAAAGAACATGTGGCTGGAGCACATAGCAAGAGGTGAGAGATCAAGTGAAGGAAAAAACAAAACAAAAAACAAAACCTCCAGAGTTGCTGAAGTGACTACAGTGTGGACCAGATATCTATGTTCGTTTACTTAGCTTCCACCCTACATGGTTGAGACCATTAACATGTTTAGCTGAAGCTGCACTAAGCCCTCATAACAAACAACTGATCATGGATGCACAGAAAGTTCCTGTTTCCATAAGAAACTGGATGACTCTGGTCTGAAAAGAAAAGCAAAGATGAAACCAGCATGTGGACAAAAGGAAAAAGAGGTTTTTGTTTTAGAATAATGTGACTGAAACTCATAGAAACTTTAACACTGCTGAGAAGCTCACAGTAAGAAGACTGTACTTTTTTTGAAGAGTCTGGAGAATAGGTACCTGCACTTTAGACTAGAGTCTAGGAAGTTACCCAGACTGCGTAAGAAAACAAGAAAGGATTATCTCCAAAACTTGTATTGTAGTATATACATTTGATGATTTATTTTGTTATTCACTCATTTATCAATGACAGAACAATTACCATGTCCCTAGATTCTGCTAGGTGCTAGGGACATGGAGACTAATTAGAAATACCTACCAGATCATCATCACAGCAATTAATGATTAAGTACAAAAGGAAACAGGTACCTTTACAATAAAGAAATCTGGCAGATGCCACTTAATCAAGTGTTTAAACTTAGTAAGACCACCTGAAAAACTGCGATGCTCTGAAAAAGGTGGTACATCATCACATATGTAGTATTCTTGCCCAAAGTAGAAACAATTACAATATACATATGACATATTATTGAACTGTACACTTGAAACCTATATTCTACTAACCAATGTCACCCCGATAAATTTAATTTTTAAAAATTTGAAAACATGGACATGGTTCCTTAGTGTAGCGGTTAGCATATCTGCTTTACATGCAGACAGTCCTGGGTTCACGCCCCAGTGGAGCCATGGTCCATCGTCTACGGCCATGCCACCCTGAACAAGCCTGATGTCTGATCTCAGAAACTAAGCAGGGTCGGGCCTGGTTAGTACTTGGATGGGAAACCACCTAGGAAGACCAGGTGCTGTAGGCATAAATAATAAAAAAAATAAAAAGTTGAGAAAACATTTAAACAAATCCAAACTATAGAACACCTACAGAACTGGCTCCAAACTCTTCAAAAGTGTCAATGTAATGGGAAAAAAAAAAACTGGGAATTAAAACTAAAGAGACATGACAACTAAAGGCAGTATGTGATCTAGATTTAAAATCTTGGATTTATAAAATAAGACTATAAAGGACATCACTGGGACAATTAATAAAATTCAATATGACTACGGACTGATGGACTATGCATGAGATCAGTACTTCTGGCAATCTTGTGAAAAGGCAGCAGTCTAGAACATGAGGTAAGAGTCTTCATTTCCCACAAGCTTCCAGGGAGAGCCAACACTGGTTCTTAGACCACTCTTTAAATGAAATTCAACAATGTTACTGCATCAATGTAAAATTTCTTGTGTGGTACTGTAGTTATATATAGGCAATATCATTATTCTTAGAAGTTATATCCTGAAGGTGAAGTAACCCAAAATCTAGCTTATTTTCAAACACCTCAGAAAAAAAGTTTATATTATATAGAGAAATTGAGCAACTTTGAAAATGTTAACAATTGGTGAATCTAGGCGAAATGATGAATCAAATGTTCATTATACTACCCTTTCCACTTTTCTATACATTTAAAGATTTTCAAAAAAGAGTTGGGGGAAAATTCTCAATGTGTAGACAGAAAAAGAGTAACAAGGAAGTATAAAGTTGTAAAATGCTCCATAATTGCAAAAGAGGAGGGAGTACCCAACTGGCCAGTGAGTCCTCATTGAGGATATAATACACAGGATGTAGGTTAGGGAAAAGCGGTTTCTGGCTGCACAAATGGACAATGACACCAGAGAACTTTGGCACCTTCCGAGAACCACAAATATGAGTGAAAAATAGATGGACAGTGAAATAGCAGAAGATAAGGCTGAAAGATAAAGAAATGAAGAAAGCATTAGAGGTTCAGACTTTTTCTTTCCTAACTTAAAAATATTTGGACCCATTCTATTCTTACTAATAGTTACTTAAGAACTCCTAAAAAACCCTCCTCCCAAAAAAAGACAAAGGAACAAACCTCACTTCTTACAGTTACCATAGTGAAGGTCAGGAGCAGCCAGCAAGTGCCTTCCCAGCCAGAGGGGCATTTACCCAAGAGACCATGGCTTTTTTGAGCATCGTAACTTTCATCTAATAACATTCTATAAATGATTAACTGAACTGACTCAAATGTTTCAAACGTGTGGAAAGAAATGTCTCTCTTTTGTTACAGATTAGCAAAAATGGGTATAGATTCTTACCTATCAGTGATATTACGAAAGCTAATCACATTAGTTTATAAACTTCTTGAGGTTAGCAATGGCAACTCACACATTCTTAACATCTCACCCAGCACCTGCTTTAAAAGGCAGACTCATAATAAATGTATTTAACTGAACCCTTCCCATTACAGTTAAGACGCAACAAACTAAATACTGCCTTAGACCCTGACTCAATAAAGATACCCAGAAAACATCACATATTTTACTGGCTTTAATGACCCTAAAGAAGCTTAAATTTCTCCCAAGGATTGCCATTATTCATGTCCTTGGGTTTTTTCCTCCTCCTCCAAAGGTATCAAACTTGCATTTCACTTAGCCACTTCTCTGCAAAATGACAGGTTTCTAAAGTTACACTCCAAAGTCAGTTCAGAGCTTTTCTGAGAACATGATGACCACAGGTCCAAGAAAGCAAGAAAATGATAACAATGATTATAAAAAAACTTTGCCAATTTAGAGATTCCCCAGCAATAGGAAATCCCCACGAACACTGACTCATCAGTAATAGTAACTTACCCTTCAGCTTCTGCCTTATTCACTGCACTATCACTTTTCAGAAACCTTGATTAAGAGTCTGGATTAATATTGAAATATTTAACATTGTGAAATATTCAACATACTAAGAGAGAAAACAATGTATCTTTACTTAGAAAGAAAGCAGGTATTAGAGCTGCACAGTGCAAATGGACTATTAACAAAGGCTTCTATTCTTCATGTCACTTGAAATGGGCCACACATTTTCTGAGTTATGACAGCACTTTTAGTTTCAAGAACAGTCTGCAGTCTAACCTGGTTAATAAACCAGAACAGGATTATGTAACCTAATAATTAACCAGATTTCCCACTTGCATCTTTAATTCATAATGTCAAATGCTAACAAAATAAGCCAGAACAATAAAACATTTCCAAACAAACTGACAACCTACTTATGACAATATTTAATAATAACGTCTCAGAATGAGAAAATGAAGGAAATCCACAGCTCAATATAATGAAAAGGTATAGCCAAAACCACCAGGAAAAAACTAGACTCTCAATTAGCAATTAAAAAAATGATAGTAGTTATTAACACTAAGATTAAATTTGATTAAGTTGAGAGTGCAGTCAGACAAGAGAAAGATATAAAAGGTATCTAAATAGGAAACAAATTAGTCAAACTGTCACTATTTGCAGATGACATGATTCTTTATACAGCAAACTATAAAGACTCCACAATAACACTACTAGAAACAATAAGCAAACACAGTAACGTTTCTGGATACAAAAATCAACGTTCAAAAATCCCTAGTGTTCCTAAACTCTAATAATGAAGTGTCAGATGAAGTAGAAAAAATAATTCCTTTTGCAATTGCAACAAAAAGAATAAAATACTTAGGAATAAATTTAATGAAACAAGTAAAGGACCTATATAATGAAAACTATAAGACCCTATTAAAAGAAATTGAAGAAGATAAAAAGAAATGCAAAGATATTCCGTGTTCTCAGATTGGAAGAATCAACGTAGTTAAAATGACCATATTACCTAAAGCATTACACAGATTTAATGCAATCCCCATCTGAACCGCATCAACATTTTTTAAAGAAAACAAAAAAAATCATCAGTATGGAAGCACAAAGACCCCAAATTGCCAAAGCCATCCTGAGAAAAAAGAACAAGGTTAGAGGAATCACTCTGCCTGACTTCAAATTATACTACAAAGCAATAGTAATCAAAATGACATGGTATTGACAGAAAAACAGACACATGGACCAGTGGAACTGAATCAAGAGTCCAGAAGTAAACCCATATTTATATGGGCAAGTAATTTTCGACAGAGAAGCCAAAAACATGCAGTGGAGAAAGGAAAGCCTCTTCAATAAATGGTGCTGGAAAGCCACCTGCAAAAGAATGAAACTAGACTCTTGTCTATCACCACACACCAAAATTCACTCAAAATGGATTAAGGACCTGAATATAAGACCTGAAACAATAAAATGCACAAAAGAAAACCTAGGAACGAAACTCAAGAACCTTGGACTTAAAGAAGATTTTATGAATTTGACCTCAAAGGCAAGGGAAGTAAAAGCTAAAATAAATGAATGAGACTACATCAAACTAAAAAGCTTCTGCTCGGCAAAAGAAACTGTCAACAAGGTAAAGAGAGAACCATCTGAATGGGAAAATATATTTGCAAGCAAGACCTCCGATAAGGGCCTAATATCCAAAATACACAAAGAACTCATACAACTCTGTAACAACAAAAAAAATGATCCAATCAAAAAATGGGTAGAGGACCTGAACAAACACTTTTCCCTAGAGGACATACAAATGGCCAACAAATATATGAAAAGATGCTCAACATGGCCAGCTATTAGGGAAATGCAAATCAAAATCACAACGAGATACCATCTCACACCTGTTAGAATAGCTATAATCAACAGGACAAGTAACAACAAATGCTGGAGAGGATGCAGAGAAAAAGGAACCCTTCTACACTTCTGGTGGGACTGCAAATTGGTACAGCCACTATGGAAAACAGTATGGAGGGTCCTCAAAAAACTAAGAATTGATCTACCATACAATCCAGCAATCCCTCTACTAGGTATTTACTCCAAAGACTTGAAAACCTATATCCGAAAAGATATTTGCACACCGATCTTCATAGTATCATTATTCACAGTGGCCAGGACATGGAAGCAACCAAAATGTCCTACGATAGATGACTGGCTAAAGAAGCTGTGGTACATATATACAATGGAATATTACTCAGCCATAAGAGATGAAATACTGCCATTTGCGACAATATGGATGGACCGAGATAATCATGCTAAGTGAAATAAGCCAGACAGAAAAAGTTGAAAATCACATGATATAACTTATATGTGAGATATAAACCTAAAAGCAACAAATGAGCAGGACAAACAGAAACTCATGGACACGCAATATAGGCTAGTGGTTACCAGAGGACTATAGACTAGTGGTTACTAGTTGGGTGGGGGAGTAGGGGAGAGGTAGATGGGGGGGTAAAGTGGGTCAAATATAGGGGTTAGGGGGAGGGCAAAGTGGGTAATGGGGATCAAATATATGGTAGCTGAAGGAAACTGAACTTTGAGTGGTAAACACACAACAGAATATACAGATGTCAAATGATAATGTACACCTGAAAATTATATAATTGTATCAACCAATGTTACCCCAATAAACTTAATTAAAAATTTTTAAAAACTATATTTTACCTCACTACTTCCCCCCAAAATTAACTTATTCATTACAAAATTTTAATACAAATGATCATTTTTTCTTCTGTAAAGCTGTCTTTTAAGAACATTCTTACAAATGAAAATTATAACTTTTATAATATAATTTCCTCTCTTCTTTTACTACAATGGGAACATGGAACAGATGACAAGAAATTTTAAAAATCAACTCACACTACCCATATACTTGTTCCAAATGATCAAATCTTTGTTACAAATATTTAGAATAACACTTGAAGTTGCCTTTTGAACTGTATTTACATTATATGCATTACTCCGAACTTATAGCCAGTGAAAAAGCACAAATTAAATCCCGATCAAAAAGTGGGGTTGATAGATGACTGGCTATCAACAAGTAAATAGAAATGCATGCAATTTCAAGCTCCATTAGAAATGAGGTTGAGGCATGGCTGCACATGGAGAAGAAAAAGTTTGACAGGAAAAAAACTAAAGAAAATAATGAACATTTAGAGGCTCCCACAGAGAAAGGGCAATGTTTAAGTTTTATTTTAAAGCGTAGTTATTTCTGCACAATTTGAACTTTCAATAATGGATGAATTTAGTATCGTGCTCTTGCAAATGAGCAAACTGTATGATATGAGGCAAGTCAAGCCAGACTGTCCACTTCCCCACAATGTTCCACCCATTCGACAATGTTCCACCCATTCGACCCACGCCCACAACATGGGGAACTGAGGGAACTACCATGCTCCACATCAACACCTTCCAGGTCTGGATGCAAGCACACAGGCATCTGGGCAAATTTTTGAAACTGTTGCTCTGAGACTCTCCCAGATGCCTGATGTGTTTAATTTTATTAAGAGAAAACGGAAAGTACTAATAAGACTTATATCCTCCAACATGTACAATAGACTCAAAATTCCTTTTAGACTTCTAAGGATGTGGTTTCATAGTCACTTATGAGGAAAAAATAATTTGAGCTGGGATTGACTTCACATTTTTCACTATTTGTTCATCTCTATAGAGACAGTTGAACTAGCAAAAAAAGATATTTTGAATTAATTTAACTTTCATTTCTTTCATATTTTATATGCAGCAAAATTCTTTCTGGTGTACTATTCTATGAGTTTTGATAAACTCAAACAGTTGTGTAATCACTTCCACAATAAAGATATAAAAGTCAAATGACTTTACTTTCACAACATATGTACATATAACTAAACCACAGTATATAAATGTACAAAATATTGTTAGCTTGAAGAGTTAACTTGACGCCAACTTAATACATAGCTACAGTAATCAAAACCATGTGGTGTTGGCATAAAGAAAGACATAGAGGCCAACACGATAGAAGAGTCCAGAAACAAACCTTCTGATAGAGTCAAGTGATTTTTGACAAGGGTGTCAAGATCATTCAAAGAGGTGAAGACAGTCTTTTCAACAAACAGTACTGAAAAAACCATAAATCTGCATGTAAAATAATGAAATGAGATCATTATGTAGTACCACATACAAAAATTAATTCAAAATGGATCAAAGACCTAAATGTAAGAGCTAAAACTATAAACTCTGAGAAGAAACCACAGGGCAAAAATTTCATGGCATTGGTTTGGTAATGATTTCTTGGCTATTACACCAGAGGCAGAAGTAACCAAAGGAAAAAAATAGATATATTGGACTTCATCAAAATAAAAATGTTTGATTATCAAAGGACATTATCAACAGAGTGAAAAGGTAACCCAGATAATGGAAGAAAATATTTTGCAAGTCATATATGTGATAAGGGATTAATATCCATAACAGAGAACTCCTAAAACTCAACAATCAAAAAACCGAACCACCAGATGACATGCAAAGGATCTGAACAAACATCTCTCCAGATATACAAATGGATAATAAACACATAAAAAGACACTCAACATCGCTAATTACTGGAGAAATGCAAGTCAAAACTACAGTGAGATACCACCTCACACTCATTAGGATGGCTACTATCAAAAAATATATATATGTACTGGTTAGGACGTGAAGAAATTAGAATCCTATGCATTGCTAGTAGGAATGTAAAATGGTATCACCACTGTGGTTTAACAATATTGCAACTCCTCAAAAACTTAAAATTTACCATATAATTTAGCAATTCCACTTCTGAGTATATAACCAAAAGAACTGAAAGCAGGGTCTCAAAGAGGTATTTGTACATACATGTTCTAATAGCATTATTAAGAGTAGCTAAGATATTGCAAACCAAGTGTTCATGGGCAAAATGTGTATGTATACAATAAAATATCACTCAGCTTGAAAAAGGAAATTCTCACATATGCTACAACATGGATGAACCTTGAGACATTGTGCTAAGCAAAATAAGCCAGTCACAAAAAGACACATACTGTATGATTCCACTTATGAGGTACCTACAGCAGTCAAAGACAGAACTTAGATTGGTGGTTGGCAACAGCTTAGATAAGGAGAAAAGGGGTGTTCTCATTTAATAGTTTTAATTTTGCAAGATGGAGACTTCTAAAGATGGATGGTGGTGATGGCTGCACAACAATATTAATGTACCTACTTCTACTGAACTGTATACTTAATAATGATTAGGATGGTAAGTTTTTATATGTATACTCTATACCACAAGAAAAATTAAGAAAAAAAAAAGTAAATTCTGGCACATGCTTCAACATGCATGAAACTTGAAGATATTATGCTAAGTGAAATAAGCCAGACACAAATGGAAAATATATGATTCACTATTATAAGGTACCTAGAGTAAGGAAATTCTGAGAAAGAAAGAATAGAGGATACCAGGGAGTGAAGAGAGGGGAGGATGGGGAGTTTGTTTAGGATGATGAAGTTCTGAAATAGTGATGATGGTTGCGCAACACTGTAAATGTACTTAATGGCACTAAACTGAACACTTGAAAATGGTTAAAATGGTAAATTTTATGTTATGTATTTTTAACCACAATAAAATAAAAGTTTTTAAAGAGTAGCAAACCTTTCCCTCAGGAATTCCACTTCTAAGAAGTTATCCTAAAAAAAGTCATCGAAGATGGGCAAAAGATTTGGCTACAAACTAAAGGAGCTCTGGAAGCAAAGCTACATAATAGGAGTGAACCATTAATATGCTATGTTAGTTAAAATTGTACCATTAATCATATTTCATCAATTCTAATGCAGACATTTCACATTTTAAGTCTCTAAAATCTGTATATGTCTTACAATTGATGGCATTTCCTAGTTTATTTGGCAGTGTTTCTTAGTTGTACATAAAGGTTTATCTTACACTACCATTAGGAGAAATGTTTAAGCTATCATCAGTGGACAGTTGATTACAAAAGGGCATGTAAAGTAAAATAGTTTTTTAAAAAGTTATACACAGTTAATATACATGCCTATAAAAAAGATTAGATATATACCAAAATGTTAAGTGTTTCTCTCTAAGTGATGTAAAATTGAGCTTCATCTAAAAAAGAAAAACTTGAATAAACTGGATGTAAAGCCATGCCTCCACACCCATATCAACTTGGCACAATCCTACACATAGCATAAGTACATCTACTATAACTAATTCAGTATTTGCTAAATAGTATTTGCTATGGGTTTAAAATGAGAGACAGGTCTCACAGGAGGCAAGAAGATATAAAAGAATGGAATTGCCTTGAAGAAGCTCAGCATCTGGCAAAAGAATTTATGGTCTAGAAGAGTCTTAAGGAAGGTAAATCGGCAACTTAATGCTATTCCTCCCTCCCTCCCTCCCTCTCTCTCTCTCCCTCCCTCCCCCTCCCCCACCCCCTCCCCCCTCCCCTCTCTCTCTCTCTCCCTCCCTCTCTCTCTCCCTCCCTCCCCCTCCCCTCTCTCTCTCTCCCTCCCTC